>RJWT010032136.1:0-14198 GCA_004365215.1 Cuniculus paca | reverse complement strand
TGTTGGGTATGTTGTTCAAGTAACAAGAAAGTAACTAAGTCAGCTATTTTTATTTAAAAGTCATTACAGTGTTTTTCCTGGACTATTTCAAATGGTCTGGTAAAATCAGGTAAAACATCTATTACATTACCATGGAATTATATTCATTATGTCATGGATTGAATTGTGTCCTTCCAAAATTCCTTAGTTCAAGTTCTAGCCTGAGTCATAATGTGATTATATTTGGAGAAAGTCTTCATTTAAAGAGGTAGTTAAATCATAATGAGGTTATTAAGGTGGGCCCTAAACCAATATAACTGATGTTCTTATAAGACAAGATTAAGATACACACAGAGAAGACAATGAGAAGACATAGACAGATGATGGCCATCTATGAGTCAAGGAAACATGCCATGAAAGAAATCAATTCTGCCTACACTTAATCCTGGATATTTAGTCTCCAAAACTGTGAGGAAATAAATTTCTGTTGTTTAAACTATTCACTCTGTGATATTCTGTTATGGCTGTCCTAGCAAGGTAATAGATATAAAACAAATCATCTCAATATGATACTTAGTTTTGCATATAAAAGTTTCTATTGTTTTCTTGTTCCCTGAAAGATAAAATCCAAATGTCTTAGGAATACAAAACCCTTTAAAATAATGTCTTTATTTTCCTCTAAACCTTCAGTTCCTGGCCTTTTCTTCTATACCCTAGATTCAAACCAAATAAAATTTCTCGCTTGTCCACAAACATGGCAACCTTTTCATGACCCTGTGTCCTACTGTATACTGTGCCCTTTGCAAAAAAAATTGTTTTTCCTTTCATTGATGAAATTACAATTTCTCTAAAACCAAACTCAGTACAGCATTTTTTGTGATACATTTCTCATATCTGCTTAACAAAACTGCTTCTCTCATATATATATAGCTTCCTGCCAGACTATTAGTTCCTATAGGGCTGGGAACATATTTTATACATCATTGTGTCACTATAGCCTACTAAATGTCTACAACAGAATTTATTAAATGAGTGAAATAATGAATTAGCTACTTTAAACCCTTGAGGGACTATAGCAATTTTCCTGAAAGACATTCTATGTTTTTAAAGGAAATCAAAACTAAGGCATGTAAGTATTGATTACAAGGGAAGATACAATGGAGAAAGAAAAAAAAAAGGGAATATATATCAAAAATATTATGCATGCTGAGTCCTCTGGCCTTTTTCATTATGTACTTTATCCTTTCACTCCATGATTCTTTAAGCTGAAAAAAGAAAAAGGAAAAAAAGGGGGAAAAAAAACTCAAAAGTAGGCCAAAAGGTAGGTGGCCTGCATTGTTGCCTCACTGGTTCCCATAGAAAAAGCAATTCAAAGTATGTTAGAGTTACAAAAAATGTGAAGCGCATCCTCTCCAAATTTTTCACTTCTCCCTGAGAAAAACTCCAAGTCAAATAGATTTGACTTGTTTAAAAGCAAGTGGTAGAACCTTATTAAGTAGCAGAACCTTAATTCAAGTTTTCTAACCAAGGCCAGGCCAACGGTTCTTTATCGCAACATATTTCTCTTTCATACCTTTGATAGTTAACCAGAGTTTAAAATACATTCTTATTCTTTCTACCACCATTTTAAAATTTTTTGCAAACACTCTCTATGTGCCTAAATGCAATTTTCTGTAGTTTTGTGGGAATATGAAGGAACATAAATAAATATTAAAAATAAATTCCGCATCTGCCAAATTTTCCTTGATACTGCGTCAGAAGTGCAATCATGTCACAGAACTCATGACACTTAAATGTGTATAATTTTAAATCTCAATACCTTTTTCTGCAGAACAACCTTATTTTCATTGTTACGCTTTAATGTGAATGACTATAGCAGGCAAATGCCAGCATTCACAGCCCTAGTCCTAGTTTGTCTGAGAAAATTATGCCAAGCGTGCAGTGCCATCTGCTCCTGTAGCGATGCCATCCTTCCATTTCTCAGCAGCGTGACAAACAACCCAACTGCACATCATTCTCTGAGCTCCACAAGCACCTTAGGGCAGGAGAGGAGGAAATGTGGCCCCCTATGTCACATCCAAAATGATGCATATGGCAAGGCGGGAAGGGAGAGGCAGTAAGTGAGTACTTGGAACCGTGATGAATGGCAGGAGAGTTCTAAAAATTCAAAACACCCACCAGCCAGAAAAATTTCCTCTGGCTTTGTAAATGTCCTGGTAGTGATGATGATAGGGCAGGAAAGAGGTGGCACAGAGGTGGGGATGATGTTCATTTCAGAACATTTCAATGCTCATATCTGGCTTTCTAACACATTCTTTTATGACCATGGTCATTTATTCATTAACAAAGAAATGGTCAAGAAATAGATTCATGATTAGAAAACAAGCTGGTAGAATTATATAGAACAGTATAGTGTTCAACGATTTTTGTAGGGCTTACATACCATGTTCAGTTAGCCATAAAAGTGAGCTCATGAAACTATGATTTTGACCAAGAAATGAAAGCTGAATAAATTACAAGTCTGGGAGTGATCTATTATCTAATATTTAAACTGCTTCTGTTAATGTCCCTCCTTCTGTTTTGAGCTTATTTCTGTTTATCCATAAGCAGTGACAGATCACCCACTGTTTTATCCTGTCAGACCAGGACTTTTCCGAAAGTATTCATAATGGCCAGATATTATTCAATACATATCTGTCACATAATAAATTATTGGAGAGCATCCATGTCATCCTTTAAGCCACTAATAAATAGGTTGTAGAAGTATTTAAGAATGTTAAAAAAAAAAACAAAATAACTACAAGTGTTACTATTGATTTGAGAATGAAAGGTCTAAAAATATGTTGTAGAATATAATTATGAAAATGCTAAGAAATATTTTAAAGAAATTATGGAAATAACACAGAAAATATTGTGGAAATAAAATGTTCTGTACAACAGTAAATGTATGAGTGAGTACATTTAGGGGAAAAGTGCTTCTGTAGATAGAAACCAGGAGAAAATATTTGCTAGATTTTGACCTGGAATCAAGTATGGAACACAGAAAGGAGAGGCTTCACTATTAAGATCTAACTTTAGTGTCCGACTATTTAAAGTACATGAAAATTATATAATTAGACCTAAGTGACAATAAAAACCTGGCCAATGGGATCTTTATCAGATCAAATTTAGCTTTTTGAGAAAGTTCATGTGAATGTGGAAACACCAGAGACACCTAGAAGCCTACCACACAGGGTGGGTTTGAGTCCCCGCAGTCCAGCAGAGAAATCACAATAGAATAATAGGGAGGAGTGCAACCTCAAAGACATGCTTTCAGGACATATTCTTTAAAGGGGACACTATCACCTGGGTGGTGACAGTTACCAAATTCTGTGCCAGGTCTTGCACTATATATAGATAATACAAAGACAAAGTAAACAGATGCGCTATCTCTAGAAGCTCACAGATTAGCAGGACAGATTTATGCGCATGTAACTAATTCACTTGAGAGCAGGGAAGAGGGTGGTCCTTCTGAGTAAGTTAGAAATTACTTCAAAAAGGAAATATGGAATTAGCTTTCAAAACTTTAAAGGCTGAGTTCGATTTCTAGAGCTAGGAAAGGAAAAGGTGGAGGAGAGGGGGTTATTCAAAGCCACTGTGATAGCCACACATTAACTATGAGATAAAGTTTTTTACCCCTTATCCTCCACTTTGATTGGCCCAGCAAAAAGTCAGGGCCATATCTTGGAGAGCCTGGTCACTTTCCTGGTCAGCTGCTTTAGACTGTTTTACCTTAAGCCTTCCCTTCCATTGCCCATGACTTATCAGGGTGCCTTGAGCAAGAGGCCAGTACAGTATATATAGGCACAAGCACACCTATATGTGTGTGCATGGACTTTTGGTCTTCAGACTGATATAATATCCATCAGGCCTTTAAAATGAATTAAACATTAATAATTGTTTTAATATTGAGAAACACAAGAGATGTATTGATCCTAATTGTATCCAAAATAATTTTCCTAACTTCAGCGTTAACAACTCACTAGTGTCTCTTTATCTGATATTCTGTTTACCTTGATGCCAACAAGACAGCAAGTTTGCCATCTAATCCTGGAAGCCAGTGGTTCTCAGAAGCTTCCAGGAATGAGTAGATTCTTTAACACTAATCTTCTGGGCACTATATACTCACTACATTTCTAGAAACTCAGTTCTTTTTTTCAGTAAAATTGTAACAAATTCCTTTGGCTCATACTTACAACAGTTATAAACAAACATATAGTTTACAAAGTGCTTCAAGTGTATTATCTTATTTAATTCTCCCATGATGGGTATTACTATAAATCTCATATTTTAAACAAGGGACCTGAGACCTGGACAGATACCAGACATGCTCAGTATCTACCAGCTACTTGACAACAGTACACAGAAAATCCTAGATCTTCTTCTAAGTGTTTTATTGCCCGAGAATGATGAGTTGCAACATATAGGATTAGATCCAATAAAATAAATGGCAGAGAGCTTGGCAACAGAACCCAAACTGTATTTCTTTCATGATCTTAGTTTAGATATAGATGATCATGGTATTGTTATCTTTCCTTTGAGTATTTATTTCAAAGTAACAGCTGTACTGTCTACGACAGTGTCAAATTGGAGTACCAGGAGTTTGTTACGCTTTTTGTCTAAACTAAAGGAATGTATTCTACGATTGACAATGCATTTGAATTTACTTCTGTTATTAGAACTTTGCCTCCTCTACCCTGATTTCTGTTTACTTTTCAATTCATCCCTGCATAAAAAAATACCTGGAAAAGGACCGTTTCTGTATGAAACATTAAAAATAAGTTAGCAAGAGTGCTAAAACTACTTTTGACTCTTTCTTTTTTCCTCTCTCTTTTTTCTACCCTCTCCTTTTGGTGCTTAAAGTTGTGATAAAAAAATAAATAAACAGACAAACAACAAATCTATAAGAAAAGGAAAGGGACAGAAAACTCAGTGGTGTCCATGTGCTTATCTATGATTTAAAGGTGGGTCACAATATTCGGAGAATGTTGATTGGCTCATTCCTTGGTAGGGATTTGCCCAAGGAGTAGAGGAGGAACTATCCATGTGCCCACACCTGTTGCGCTGGTTTCAATCCCCTCCTTGCTAAAACTTTCTGCCCTCTTATTAGTACATGTAGCCCCAAGTGTTTTCCTTTCATAAGGCATGTCCCTGCTATTTATACAGATTAGCTGAAACAATAAATGATTGGAATAAATGATTCTTAATTTAAGGTAGAAACATCTGACTTGAACATCAATTTAACTTATGATTTCCCTGATGAAATCCTCATTCAAATTTCATAAACTCTGGGAATCTGAATTGCTAATTCAGGAACAAAGTTTAGAGTTGATTTTTTGAAGAGGATATTGTTAGTACAAAGAGACAGCAAACATCTCAATACAAAGAAAAGCTCTAACAAAAGATGGTGGCAGGAGTCAAAGTCACCCAACAAATACATTTCCTAAGAGGTAAATCACATCAATCCAAGTGAATTCATTACCAAAGGAGAGGCTGTGAATACAGGGATGAGCATGTGAGCTAAAATAGTGCAGGCTGATTGTCATATTAGTTCTGTTTTCATTAATACAACGAAGTATTTGAGGGTGAGTATTAAAAAAAAAAGAGGTTTATTTTGACTTATGCTTCTGGAGTTCCAAAGATAAGTGGTCTCATTTGATGGTGAGCTTTGCTTTTTGCCCTCAGAGTGGTCCAAGGAATCACAAGGCAAGTGACAGGCAATGTGTTTCGGTATATATATCTATCTTCTGGTCTCTTTCCTTCTTCTCAAAAAGCCACCAACTCTGAATATACTTAACTACTGCAAAATAGTCAACAAACTGTGCACTTAAAGTGATGAATGATATGGTATATGAATTATATTTCAATAAAGCTTAAAAATGTAAAAAATAAGTAAAGCTACCAGTAGTTCAATAATGGAACTAACTCCACCCCAATGATTTTACCTAATCCTAATCATCTCTAAAAGGGCCCACCTCTAAATGTAATAGCTGGATTATGTTTCCACCCTTTTAATACCTTACAATGGGGACTAAATTTCATCACAGGAACTCCTGGGGGACTCAAACCCCACCCTACAGGAACAAGCATAGGGTCATGCCTTTTCTGTGAAGACTGGGGCAGGCAGCTCCTTTAAAAGAACTGAAGAAAGCAGGGCAGACTGTTCAAGTAGTGTGTAATTGACACATTCCTCAGGAGAGACTCTTGCAAGGAGTGGGGATTTAGGCTGAATGACATCTAGGAAAAATTCCAGTGTCTAGATTCTGTGACAGATTTCCATTTGCAAAGATTTTAATTTCATCATATGAGAGCCTTGATTTTTTTCACACATACCAAAACTAAGAACTTAGCACTTAAAGCAAGTTGTTCCTTTAAATTTGAATGGATAGTAAATAACATTATTTGTTAAACCTTAAGTCTTTAAAGCTGAAAAAAGTCATTCTGCTTCTCATACATTTGACCAATACTGACAAATCACCAGCTGCAGGCAGCCTAAGCGGCCAATGTTTACTAAATGTCTCACTCAACCCCAAACCTCATGAATTGTTTAACATACAAGAGAGACAAAAAGCCAGTATTTCTCCGTGTGTCAGCTCTCATTAGAAGCATCTCTGCTCTTCTTGCTGCTAGCTAGGAGCAACATTAACATTCATTGTTCTTAAACACACAGGAGCTTTGGGGGCCTCTGTGTATACAGTCAATTCTGTGCCACGTGTCACACTTAGTCTACAGCAGAGAGATATATGCAAAGGCCTTAGCACTGGTACACACTTAGAAGGGAGGGCAGCTGGCACTGTTCTGCCACCACTGACTGGGCACGATTCAGAGGTGTAGGAAAAAAACTCTGTCATCTCACAAGAAGGAAGCCTTATAAAATCTATTGGATAGACAAAGACAGACCTGTGGAGATACTCATTTAATCCAGTCTTATGGAAACTGGCTTTAGATAGCCAGTGACCTACAAGAGAGATGCTTATCCAGCCTCTGAAATAACTGAAGAATTCTATCATCACTTTTTTTCTAAAGATGCCTCTCTCAATAGCTTATGGGAGAAAAACATAAAGAAGACACACTATGAGGGAGGTGATGTTCAATATTTCTAGAGACTCTAATAATATTCTAAGTCCCTTTAATTCTAAGTAAATAAACATTTTAATGAGTAACTTGATTTTTTTTTCAGAAAAGAAAATATTTTATTGTTATGCATGGGAATTGCTCAAGGAAAACTTTGCTGCAAAAATGTCTACCTAACAGGAATTTATCTCTACATTTCTATAAACAGCATCATTTCAGCTGATGCCACAAGTGTCACAATGAATTTAACTTCAAGAGATTATTTTTATACTTTAAAAAACCCTCCAGGAAGGTATTTCATGATACCCATTGTCAAAGACTAGATGGAACTGAAAGAATAAGTCCTGGTCAACAATGAGACAGTGGTCTATTTTGTCTATATGCCCTGACCATCTTAAGATGGAGAACTTAAATATTGAATCAATTGATTCCTTTTTAGAGTTCTTTGATCAACATGACTGTGAGCTACACTAGGAAGCCCGATGTTGTTCTAGTCTTAGAGAATTACTAAGGCTATAGAGTACAGCACACAACCCAGTATTTCCCACCTTTTTTTCTTAAAGGGAGAAGGAGAGATTTTCTGGATGTATTACTATTGCAAAGAGATGTAAGCAATGGATGTATTTTGCAAATGGAATAAATAATGGAGTAAAACACCCTTCACCATCTGCACATACCAATCAGCCATATAATGTGTTTCGGTAAACAGCTTCACAAATGGAAATACAAAAACTAAGAAGCAATATTATCCATTAGTGACAAAGAGTTCTATGGTCACTGAAAACATAAGCCAAACTCCCTAAAGAAACACATTTTGTAGAACATTGCATATATGTGATACATATAGCATGTTTTTATTATTATTGTTTTTCTTTTGCCTCTCACATATCTTTGCAAATGACAGTTCATAGCAACTCAAAATAAGGCTACAGTGGCAAAGAAAAGAGTCCTGTATAATTTTAAATATAATAAACTTTAATAAAAAATCCTCTCTCACTTGTTCACATGAATAAAACTAATTTACCAGAGTTTCTACCTACGTTCCTCTTGCAGGTACTAAGAAATCTCATTTATTGTACTCCATTGAAAATCAGAAGTGACTCTGCTTTAGTTAATTTAGAAGTTTTAAAATAGGAATAGAAGTCAGGTGTGGTGGCACATACCTGTAATCCCAGCACTTGGGAGGCTGACTTTTATTTTGTCCATGTGAGCGTTAAAATACAATCTTAATTTGGAATGCAATCCTGTACAGTTTTAGCAACATGATTCCTAACAAGATGACAAAAGTTCACAATATAAAACATGGGCTATGCAAGGTTAAAATGATTAAAGGTCTCATGTTTCCATGTGAGTACTTAGACAGGCATCTTGTGAATATTTTATTTTTTGTTTCATAGCTTTGTGTTTTTTATTTTTTAAAATTAATTTTATAGAAACTGGTATGGAGATTCCTCAAACACTAAAAAACAGAAACTCCACTTGACCCAGCCATTCCATTTCTAGTATCTTCCTGAAAGTGTTAAAAACATCATATTGTAGTGACACGTTTATCGCAACACAATTTATGATAGTTAAATCTTCCAAGCAGCATATGTGTCCATCAACAGATGAATGAATAAAGAAAATGTGGTATCTGTACCTAACAAAATACAACTTAGCTATGAAGAAAGATTAATTTGGTACTCCATCTTCTAAAGTTCATCTGAATTGATTGTGTATATCTTTCATGAGGGAATTTCAATATAATAAACTGAAGAGTAATTTATATTTTAGTATACACTGAATGTACATGGAATATTCCCTAGGGCAGAGACCATGTTACATTATAAGTGGTTCAAATTCCTTCTAGTATGTAATAGAGGTAAAACATTATCACTTGATAATTAAGCTTCTGCATTCATTGTATTACCAGTAGTCTGTCCAAAAGTCACATTTGGATGCAATAGTTCATATATTAATTTTTACAACACATAGATTTGTATAGAATTTCATCTTTGCTCATCACTGCCCACTTGCTTGTCAGAAAAGGACAATGGTACAACGTAACTGGAAGTGAGGATAGGAAGTGAGTCAAACTAGTAAAAGAAAGCTGTGGTAGGGACTAGAAGAAAGAGGAGGAACAAAAGGAATTAAAGAGGAAAAAGAGGGAACAGGAGGAGAAAGCGAAGGCAGCTGGACTTGCCACAGAAAAGGTGACATGTAGGGTAGTTTCTTTCATTTCTACCTTTCCTGAATAAACAAACAAGTTCACTCTCCTAAAATCTTCTTCCTTTAATAATGTTATAGTGGGGTTCTAGGAGGCCTCAAGCTTTAAGTAAGTGCTATTGATTTTATCAAAACTAGAAAAGGCAAATCTCTAACTGTAGCTTGATCCAAACCTCTGACTACAATTTGTTTAATGGCTGGACTTCTTGGTTTCAATTTTTTGAAAGAAACTTCAATAGATGCTGGCCCTGCTTCCTAATAATCTCCAAGAATAATCCCAAATTGTCTCCTGATGTATTTTTTCACAATCCCCTCTTTATTGAAACTCGTGAGATTTTTCAAGAATATTGACTTTCACGATAATAGTGTACAGTTTCCCACCCCAACCCCTCCAATTCTATTTCAGGTTGTGAATCTCTGGGAGAAAAGTTATCCTTACTGCTTTATCTGATTGGAAAGACACTCCTCACCAATTATTGAGGTTTCCTGTCGAGAAAGCATCTATTCCTCCTGCTCTTTAATCTTAATGTATTTTTCTGTGCCCAGTATTTGTGTATGAAACGTGAGCCAACATTTTATCTTCATTGTCACATCATTTCAAAGACTCTTTCTATTCTAGATTTTTGAAGGTAAAGCTTTCTTCTTTTTTTTAAACAGCTATCATCACCTGCAGTGATATTTCTTTAAGTATCATTCTTATGTACTGACTGATATGACAATTATTAAACTGGAAAAGAACTAAACAACTAGCCAAAGTACACTACTAACCAAAGAAGGAAGTCTACAACTGTAATTCTATTTTAGAAAATGAGTTAGGAAAAAGTATATTGGCCAGAGAGGTGCAAAAGTCTGTAGGAGAGAACAGGATGCCTTAAACATGAGTTTATTGATAACTTTGCTGTAGCATAAAAGTTTTTGGTTAGAGCTGGCACAGTGTAGAAGTCCATAAATGAGAACAATTAGTCTATGTGCCAGAACTCTTTCAACAGCCATTTCCAAACATGTATATTTATAGACAAAGAGAATCGTAAAATTTGCATATGATCTTCTAACTGCTTAAGCACTTAACTTTAACTAGGGAAGCGAAGTGGAAGTCAATTTAATCTCTTTTTTCTTCACTTTTTAATAGTTTTGTGGCACAATATCACACCTACTGTTACAATTTCCTACTCTTAGTTAAATCCCCAAAGGCCACACACTGAGATCCCTAAAACCAGATGCTGGAGAATGTAGAAGGGAAAGGGTTGAGTTTTTATGACAATTAGGCAAGAAATCCTCTAGGAATAAAACTGAGCCTAGACTTTGGGGAAGAGGAGTAAGTTTCCAGGGGTAAAAAATGAGTTACCTCCACCGTTAATATAGCCCAGATGCAACATCTAACTAAATAGAAGGTGCTGAAAGGTTTCATTTTATTTCATTTATTTTTTTGGTAACCTTGAGTAATAATGGAAATAACCATCCACAAATGTGTTGTTTTATTGGGTCATTTTCCTTCATTCTAGGCTTTCCTTTTTCTTGCTGGTCTTTTCCTGTTTATCCTATCTAACGCAATAAAATGCGTAATTAATTTCTAAATGCTTCCATTGAGCGGTGCAATTTGTCAAGTCGAGTTGTTAATAGAATTAAGCTTTTTATCAGCGATTAGCAAAAGAAGGTAAAAAATTAATTATGGAATTGTATGCCTCCCTGGTTCAAAGCCAGGTTTTGGATTAAATGTTCGATAAAGGTTTCTTGACACGTTATAAAACATTTACCAAAAGCTCCTTTCCCCCTGTGCATTAAAAACCTGTGTCTATGCAAAAGCAACCAGCAAGGCAAGCTCACTGGGGCTCACCTTTGTGCACATCAGTGTGAAAAGAAAATACTGAAGAAAACACTGGTTTTCCTCCTGTGCTCAGGGGAAGAGACAAGCTGTGACCTCTCAGTTTTCATCTTTAATTTTTGATAGTGTGACTTGCAGCTTGAATGAAATTGGAGAATTAGAAGTGGTAATAGAATAGTACATTGATGAAATGACTAATATATAAGCCTGCAATTATATATAGCATAACCACAAATATTAGTATGAAAGATATAGAAAGTAAAGAGTTGAAAAGCTGCTCAAAATATCTAAACATCTCAAGTAACATCCAGGTCTCCTGAGCTGGGACTCTTTTTTCTCTCTTTTGTATGCCCTTGTCACCTAGATTCTCTCTAAAGTGGAGTAATTCAACTTGTTTCATTTTGTCATTTCCTCCTCTCCAAGCAAGAAGGGAATGTAAAGACTAGACTGGCAGATCAGATTCTAACACCAGTGGATTCATTTCCAGAAGCATACAAGGTGCTCTTCCACAGTATTTGGATCAAGTCTTCTTATACCTATTTTCAAGAGTAAGCACCTCTTGCTTACTTCTTATATCTAGGGCTACTGGGCTTTGGGGTATCTGTTTCTAAACTTCATGTTGGGATTACTTCTGGGCTGGGTTCATGGTCTGCTTAGTGTTCAAAGAAAGTTCACTCAGTGAAGATCTCACTTTCTACATTTAAGATAGGAATACAGAAGCTGTCCTTCAGTCTCAGATACAGGTTTTTAATGCTCTTTAATCTTCCTTTTATCAGAAAACCAAGCATCACAGTTATAAGGAACTTTTACAGATGAATACAGTGAGTACACATTTACAAATAGAATATACCCACACTATGCATATAGTGAGAGGTAGAGTAAAAGAGAGGCCATAAGTACACACTATATCAAGCACTTTTTTTCTGTTTTGTACACTTACTCTTTTCTTCTCACCATAGTTTTCTTTTTTCATCTGTTTTGCCTGTTCTCCAAATTTACTTGAGTGATTTTTTGAGTTATTAGTCCTACAAGGTGTGATGCCTAATCCTGATCGTCAACTTGATTAGCTTGAAGATTAGTACAGCACACTTCTGAGTGGATGTAGATGGGCCATGAGGTCATGCACTTGTGAACTATATCTGGTCCTTCACCCTTTTCTCTTTTGTTTTGTACCTGCTTCCTGGCCACCATGAAGTGAGCAGCTTTGCTCCACCATGCCTTTGCATCATGATTCTCCTGTTTTTAAACCAATCAATCATGGCTTACAACCTTTGATATTGTGAGCCAAATTTTACCACTACTCCTTTAAAATGGGAATGTCAGGTATTTTCTCCCAGCAATAAGAAAGTTGACCAAGGGTTCAGTTTGAAATAAGTATTAAAAGAATAGTGCTATATGGCAGTTTTATGTAATAAATTTTAATTGTGGGAAATGATGATGTTATTGCATTTCCTTATATAAAATTCTAGATTGCTCTAAATAGTGGCTGTAAATTACAAAACAAGTAACAATAAGCTGTAACACAGAAACAGTTTAGATATCTGATTAAGAATTGCGACATTAAAAAACAAAAGAATTGCAATGTGTGATGTTATTTTTTCCAATTGAATTTAAACTCTATGACCCTGGGGAAAATTTTAGTCTTGCTAATTCCTGTCACCCCCTTACCCATAGAGTTTCTGATAAATAGTACTCCATAAATATTAGTTCAATCACTGAATGGTTTAGTGAATGTTGGTTATTTTTTGTGTCTTTTTTTTCTTTGCCTCCTCTTTTATAATTTTTTGAAGTGTTCTTTGATTCCATGGTAAACATGGAAACATACTTTGACTTTCCTTAATGACTCAGAATTTTGCAGTGCCTCATTAAGTATGAGTAATATCAATTAGCACCATGAAATTAATAATCTTACAATTATCAGGTAGAATGGGAAAAATTAAAATTAAAACTACATTGACCCTAACTTGTCATCCTACTTTCTTTTGACTGATTCTTTAATTCCAACTTGATTTTTGCCCTTTATCTCAGTCTCATAACCAAATGAAGAATGTGAAATTCCATGGTCTCTTGAAGTAAATTTAACATAGTTGCCTTTCTACAAAATTAATTAATGAATCTAAGGATGAATCCACCATCTCCTAAATTGATTTCTAAACTTTATTTTAATACTTTATTAATAATTGTATCAGTCTCATTTAAAATTTCAGTTGTTTTCAAGATATCTTTTATCCTCTGAACACTACTAATAACATATTTAAATATCATTCCATGCTATATCATTTTAATTGAGTAAAGTCTGATTCAGTTAAAAAATTAATAACAGGTGAATATACTTGAAAATTATTATCTGTAACTACTAAAGAGAGTGTTAAAGATAATTTTTCTAAGTTTTTCTTTAATTAAATTTTTATAGAATCCTAGAGAAAAGCAACATTTTAAAAATTATGTTTTATAATTGTCTACTATAATTAGGTGATAAAAATGTCTTTAAAGAAATGAATCCTATTTTAAATTATAGCTAATCCTTAGCTTAAATCAATGAACCAGTGATGAACAATAGAGAAATTATAAGAAAATACATCAGGTCTCTGTCTTAGTTACTTTTCTCGTTGCTGAGACAAAATACCCAACAACACAAGTTAAAGGAGGAAAGGTGTTTTTGGCTCACAGATTGGGAAAGTTTCAGTCCATGGTCAGCTGGCTCCAAGGCAGAGTAGCATAGCAGAGGGACATCGCAGAAAAGAAATAGTCCATGGCAAAGCAGAGAAGGCAGAAGGCAGTAAAGCAGTGAAATAGTGGCAGTAACAACGAAGCTTTTATATTTCATCCAGGTTACCTGCCCTTCGAGCAATGCCACCCACACCCAGGGTGGGGCACGCTTATCCCAGCATCAACACTTAATTCCAGTGTCACACACTTCTAGCATCACACACCCTAACCCAGCCACCTCTGCAAAACCCCACCCATGACCATAGGAGGGTTTGGGGGGAAACTTACACACAAGCTATCACATTTTCCTTTCTGAAGGAACACCATTGCCTGATAGTAAAATACTACTGTCATTTTCAAGGAAGCACAC
>RJWT010032135.1:0-14198 GCA_004365215.1 Cuniculus paca | reverse complement strand
AGTTTGCAATATGTTTGATATTTCATATGGCAGACAAGGCACAAATAAATGAAAAAATGAATAATTTATAACATCCCTATGTTCTGGATGTCTGGAAATCATAGTAACAGTCTCTAATTTTTTTGGCGGATTTAAGACAGAGGTTGAGGGTCTTAAACTCTAAAAGGGGCCTGTCTTGGTTACTTTTCTCTCCTTGTTGAGACAAAATACCTGATGCCCAACATAAAGGAAGAAGAGGTTTATTTATTACAGTTCTTGGAGGCTTCATTCCATACTTAACTGGTTACACAGCAGGGTGTTGTGGCTGAGGGGCAGCCTGGCTGCAAGTGGTGGCTGCAAGCAGCAAGAGTGAACAGGGCAAAAGAGTGAGAGAGAGAGAGCAACACACCTTCTTCCCTCCCTTATATTGTATGCCAGCTCCACCCCTGGGCAGGTGCAGCACTCACATCACTAATCCCAGTGCTAATCCCAGCACTAGACAACAAACCAGTTACAAAGCTACATTCAGCAGGTTCCATGACTGCATGAAGTTTGGGGGGCCACCTGGACACAAACCATAACAGGACCCAAACCTCAGTGTGGTTCCCCAGGATCTTATTTAGTGCTTCTAGACTCCTTCTTCTTGATGTTCTTCCCTACTTTCATCTAAATCTCAATAAATCTCTTTCCTCTGAGTGAAAATTAGAGAGCATGACCTATCTTCCCTCCCTTTACTGATTAAGAAAATGGTTCAGCAACTGTCCAGAAACAAGTAAGCACAGATTTGTAAAGACATTTTGATGTGGTTCCACAGTTTCTAAAGAAGCCCAATTACGTAGCAGCCCATTCACACTTTGGTTATTTGTTTGTGTTTTGTTTTGCTTTTCTTTCTACTATATGAGATAGCCCAAGGTACTATTGCTACTACTCAATGACTGCTACTATTTCAAATTTTTAGTGACTTAAGACAATACACTTTTATCTTACAGTCCATGTAGGTATATAACTTCTTAAAGCTGACTTTTCTTCAAATATCATCTCAGGGACACAGGTATCTTCCAGTTATGGCTCCACCTTTTTTTGGTCTTTAAAATCTTCTCCTTTTAGTGACCAGATGGGGGGAAAATGGGTTACTGCACATGAGGGGACTTTGTGGGCCAGACCTAGAAATAGTACTTTCCATTGGCAAAACCCAGTCATCTTGTCATCCAAACTGTAAGGGGCCTGGGAAATGACTACAATTAAGCACCTAAAAGAAGGGAGAAAGTCAATAATCAGCCTGTCTTTGTTGTTGTTGCCATTGTTGTTATTGTTGTTGTTGTCATTGTTGTCGTTGTTGTAAAAACAATAGGAACAAAGACAAAACATAAAATAAGAGATAAAACTAGAGGTAAATCATGAAGAAAAGGCTTACAAGATTGTCCAAATTATTAAGGATCTTTTTTTGTTGTTATTGTTAACTTTTTTCCTAAACTCTAACATGCAATGCTGTCTTTTAGTGTGACTAATTTCTTTACTTCTCTCTAGCAAAGTTAAAACTTAGACACTGAGAGGTTTTACAAACTCTTCCAAGTTATTCAACAAAAGTCTCCTCAAACACCAATATTTCTTAGACTTGGTTATGCAGCAAAACAAGAAGCTGATTTAAAACATTGGTATTCTGGCTAAAAACTTTAACATCAAGCATTGGTCTCAGTGAGAGCCTATACATCTATATTTATTTAGCACTACAGGTGATTGTGGTACAAAACTAATTTGGAAAACCACTACCACAGGTGTAGAAGTAAATGTGAACCCTAGTTTAGCAACAACTGTATATTCTCTATAGCTCTTCAAATAAATTTGAAATTTATATGACTAAAATATCAGCTAATAAGAGCACTATGGAAGATACTCAAAATTATCTATGAGAATAGTTTTATAAGACAAATGGTAGGAGATCTTTCTGGCCAAACTGGTCCTTTCAGGATCCATGGAGCAAAAACCTGGACCTTAGTTACATGGGAAGATTCTGATAAGACAGAGATGAAGAGGCAACAGCTGACAGGTAAAGCAGCAAAACTTCAGTCATGGTTGGAAACGCAGAGTTAAGGGATAATAATCAGGGCCTCTGTGGCTGGAGCAGAAACAATGAAGGAAAAATCCACAGCAGCCTCCCTAAATGCTAAACTGTGCTCTGAGCTCAAAGTACCATAGAAATTCCAAGAAGAGAGTCATTGGGTAGGAACAGCCAAGAAGACTTCATGAAGAAAGCAGAACTTGAGCTGAGTCATGAAGTACAAGCAAGATTCTGTTAACCAGTGGAAAAGGGAAAAATTATTTTTACTTTGATGTTCCTGAAACCCAGCTGAAAAATGAAGCAGTACATGACTGAAATATCCTATTTTTCACATAGATGCAGTAAAGATGTATACAGTGTAAGACTATTAGTTGTCAGTGTAATTGGTGATTGTTTGTTCAATGTCTATTTTCCACATAGAACTTGAGTCTGCTTTAAGGAAATAAATTAATTTTCTCAGCTACAATATCATATTTTTAAAAAAAACTTCAAGAAAAACTACAAATAAAAATAAGCAATAAAGCAATGTGAGAGAATTGAATGCAAAGATATAGTAAGCACGTAAGCATAGGTCTATAACATAACTAGTTTATGTTAGATAATATTTTCCCTCAAAATCACCTGGAAATTGAAACAGAAAGAGAAACAGGATGAATGATACCATTGTCAATATCCATGAAAAGAAATTTGATTTTTATGGAAAGAAAAAGTTACCCTGCACCTAACAATGAAAGAAATACATCTACTACATTTTAAATATTGAACCTATTCTCACCAATGGAGTTGTACATATCTTCTTTACTGCAGCTTCAGAAGGTGAGCAGGTCCAGAGAAGTTGTCCAACAGCAATAGGTAGAGCCATCTACATCTACATCTTCCTTGAAGATGAAGTTGAACTTCATGACATCAATTGCTCAATCACAGAGAGCCAAAGCAAACTTGATTTTCAGTATTTTCCCTGCTGCAAGTCCTAAAACCCTGGAAGAATACAACTCATCAGAAAGGAATGTCTGTGAAGTGTCTATATACAGTTGGTTCAGCTGCTTTGATTTAATTAACAACCAGTTTATTCAATCAATTAACAATACGATTCTATGAAAAACATTCCATCAAAATTTAGTAATATGAAATAAAATAACTTGCTAATGTCCTAGATTTTTATCTATTCTGATTGCTCTGTAGGCCATATAAAGACACAGCCCCCTTCATGCCCTTTTGGGGCAATTCTGAGTATTTCTACAGAGTGACTAATTATCTGATGATAATAACTTACATTTGCCCAATGCTTTCAGAACATTTTTACCAGTATAACTACACTGAGATTACACTTCCCTCTTTGAAACAGGAGGTTCAACACCTTGCCAACATCTAAAATTAGTTATTAAAAGAAAAAGAGAAAGTATGGCACTATGCAAAGAACTTTAGAACTTTGTGGTTATGTTAAACTGGGTTTATTGTCCAAATCCTGCATTTACTAGTAGTGCGGCATCATCACATCATCTGTGCACTTCCAAGTTCTTGAAACTATACCTTCAACATTGGTCCCTCATCTTTAACTCTTCTAGACTTAGTTTTACTTTGAAATTATCACTTGACATTTATTTGGACCCTGATCTATTCTTATGGTTTTTGTCTAAACCAAATATATTGGCCTCGGCAACTTTTATTTTTGCAGTTCTGGGGATGGAACACAGAGCCTTTGCATTGAACTCTACAACTTCAGTCTCTTTTCTATTTTTTGTTTGTTTGTTGGTTTGTTTTCTTTTGAAATAGAGTCATGCTAAGTTGCTGAGTGCTCAGGCCAGGAATAAACTTGGGATCCTCCTCCGTTGTCCTCCCCACCACCAGGCCTCAGCACTTTTAGTTGTCTTGGATAAGAACCAGTCTCACGTCAACAATACAGTATTCAACTCTTAGGCTGGTTCTTTGGCTGGACCAACCAAAGTGATCACCAAAGTATCCAGAGTCAACATGGGCAACTCCCACAGCACTAAAACCTAGCACAGGACTCACAACAAATGCTAGGCACAAAGGAAGACCTGGGACAGCAGAAAGGATTAAGCTACATATGTAGGACACACACTGATACAAACCAACAGCAACACAAGTCCCTTACTCTAGGGTGGTGGATAAATAAGTTTCAACCAAGAGTCTATAAGTAACATTTAATAAGTAAGTGTAAATGAAAACTCCTCTCCTCTTCTGTTTATTTTCTCAAATAAACAAATAATTTTGCACCAGAGGGAGGTATACTTTTTAAATCATGCTAAGAGTTACCATAGTAAAGTAGAACCTTATCAAATTTAGTCCCTTATTCCAATATTGCAGTACAACTTTTTCCCCCAATCTATTGACAATATCAGATAAAAAGCATCTTTAATTAAAGTGCTATCAATGAATAAATAGAGTGAATGACACTGGATGATAGCAGAGACAATTAAAACAAAGTTACGTGGGTGTCCTATTTATCTGTCGTAGGGGCTGATTTACAAGCTTCCTATGAGAAGAAATTTAATGGTTCTTTAATAGAAGGAGGCTTGACAAAATATCACCAGATGGATTTTTGGGTAATGACCAGGTTATAATGATTATAGTAATGGCTTGTCTTACCTATTTATATGTACTCAAATGCAAACTGAACTTAAATACATGCATGTTCATGTGTACACACACACACACACACACACACACAGTCTTCTGGCAGATTAGGCTGCCTAAAAACCTTTAGTAAAGAGAATGTAAACACTATATATGTATATATATATATGAAAAATAAGGCCACGATGATGACAATGGTAATGGTGATAAAAATAATAGGATACTATGGTGATGAAATACAAACAGAAACTACTTGGTACATCCATTTTAACCTGCCTTGGCTTTCTATTAAGGGGTTATGGTCTGTTTATATATCTCTCTCCTATAGAGAATATCTTTTAACCATTTCTAGCAAGTTTTAAAGAGATCCTGAGTTACGCACTTGCAGAATGAATAAAGAAAAATGGCTTATTTCTTCAAATAGTATTTCAACATCCATACACACCATGGACAACTCACAAAAGGTCTAGGTCAGGTCTCATACCAAATGCCATCTCTTTTACTTATCAGTTTTTCTTGGTCTCTGTTGTTTCATGGCTAGAGTCATGTCTTGGATAGCTTCTCTTGAATTTTCAGGAAGGAAAGTAAAATTGGGAGCTTGCCTTGGGAAAGATGACAAGGTCATGTGCAGTGGCATCCTACTTGGGGTTTGATTTCAACTATTAATAGGATGTGAGGGTTAGAAGACTGATAGAACCCAGTGACCAGTCAGAAGCAGGAGAACAGATGACAAGAAAGAGAATCAGCAAAGACTGACTCCACAGGCCATCTTGCACTATGAGAGTAAGAAGTCTCAAGAATTGGTTCTCTCTTATGCTTTGGCTAGGTAGACCAAAATTTCAGGCTGAAAAATATCAGCACATTACTTCAGGAACTAGAACTAGCCTCTGACCTCTCCTCTTGGTCTCCCAGACAGTACTACTTCCCACTGGCCATGATCAGAAGGATTGTGAGCTCATTTCTGGGCAGCATTTCTATGGAATGGAGACAAAGTCCACTGGGGCTAATATGTGAGGGAAATTTCAGGGCTTTCTTTCCTAAGAGAGCTGGGAAAGACATTATTAGGTGTTGAGAAGAGTAGCCTGTAGGCTATTTAAATAAAATAATAAAAAAGAAAGCAAGATGAGAATTTTCCCAGGAAAACTTGACTTGAGCATACTTTCTATGGGTGGAGTAGCAGACATCAGCACTGACCTTGCTGGTCAGCTTTGGATAAAAAAGGGAAACACAAAACTTGTCATCTGAGTTCTTAGTAAGCACTACTAGTCCCTACACTCCTCTGGCTTCCTCTTTGTAACACATTGAGGTTTTCCCTCCTTGGGGTATCCTATCCTATTCCCATTCTCACTAGCCAAAATTAACAAGCTGGTTATCTAACCCATCCAATCCGTTAGCCAATAGCCACATGTGTCTCTTGAGATTTCAAAACATTACTAGCCTGCATCATGCTGTAAATGCAAACTATATGGCAGATTTCAAGTCTTACTGCAAAACATGTAAAATAGCACTCTAAAATTTTGTGACATGTTGAAATGAAAATATTTTGGATATATTAGGTTAAATATAAGATATTATAAAAATTAATTTCAATTGTTTCTCTTTACTTTTTAAAAATGTGGTCACTACAAATTTTAAAATTACATTTGTGGTTTGCACTTGTGGCTCACATTATATTTCTATTGGACCACACAGTTCTCTATCCTGAGGACTCTTATTTGTAATATATCGATTTACTCTTGACAATAATGAGAGTGAGCTTTCTCATATAACAGATTTGATTTTAACAGGAGATAGTAGAAAAAAGGTGCAGAGGAACACGTCATTCCTTTAACCTAAAATATGCTTCCTCTTCTTTCCTCCTGGCAAACTCTTATTCACCCGTCAAGATCCAGATCAAATGTCATCTTCTCCAGAAAGCTTTCAAGAAGAAATCATTCTTTCCTTTTGCACTATCTCAGTATTCTATTTAAATCTCTACCAGTGCCCCCTAAAACATTTTGTAATGTACCTTATGGTACATGTCTCCTCTTCTACACTGTGAATTTTCAAAATAAGAAGTCATTCAATTTTGATAAAATAATACTGCAATAGTTATACTAAATATTTTGTTTAATTTATTCATTGAAAAATTTATTCATCAATCCTGATAAATAGTTTTCTGTGCCATTTAATCAGCTGTAGTAGTCTGCCCACATCCTTTATTCGTCAGCCATAATAATTGACCATGAAGTGATATTTCTATTTTAAATTGTCAACTCAGCTATCGTCAATGAGCTCACCTAGAGGCTACTATCTCAGTGTTAATTGAATTCAAGATTTTTAACTGTGTCCTTCACACTGTTCCTGCACAAGGGTCCAGGGTATGTCCACTGGTACATGTCACATGTGATCCAGTCTAGGTCAGCTTTGTCTCCCATTCCTGCACTTTTCCTGCTCTACTGTTTTCAAATGCTGCTCTCAAGGGTTTTGTTGTAAACTACCTCTTCACCTCACCCCTGTTAAAATGCTCCTGCCTCCAAATGAAATATTTATTACATATTGTGTGTTGACTCTCCTCAAACCAGTAGAATATGGGATTAGTTAGGAAAGTCATGACTCAGTGAATTAGCGAAGATTATATCTTGTCCTATTCCCTGACAACTAGACTGCCTGAGGATTGAGAAAACCAGCACCCAGTACTTCCATTTAAACCAGACTGTCCTTTAAACCCTGTTGATTTCTGTCAGTAAAAGATGTCCTGTGTATAGTAAAGAAGTCTGATCTTGCTTAGATGGTTGCAAGCATTTCCTTTCTATACACGTGCCTCTGGGAGAGCCAGGAACAGCCCTGGGTCTCATAGCCCACATCCTTTTTTCTAAGCACTGCTGTGCAAGCAGCTCATACGACCTGGTCTTGAACAAGTAGGTTCCATCCTTGTGAAGTGTAATCTCAAATGAGGCAGCTTCAGTGTTCTTGTGAAAGGGATGTAGTCAAAACTCTGCTTTCAATTATCATCGAGATAATAAAAATAAAACCATATTGCCTATCAATCATTAACTTGATGAAAACAAACCAAAAGTCATTTTAAGAAAGTTCTACTTTCTTTGTTCCTAACAAGATATTCACCAAGATTCTTTAATGAAACAAGAAATATAATGGATGCACTCTTCATCTGTTTAATATGAACAATTGTAGAACCTTAATTCTTACCTTCCGTGCCTAACTCCTACTTTCTGGATCCACTGAGATAGTTTAAAGATAAAAATTTAGTCTGCCTGGAATTTCTCCAGACCTCCCACTTTGCCTGAGATCATCTACCATGTCTCTGCTTGGACGTTACTTCTATTTGGGAAATCTCCGATTCGGCACAATGGAAAAACAAGTTCGCTCTTATGTTCCTGGCTTCTAGCAGAATGCACAAACCAGGCGGGTGTTCGAACGGGTTTGCTGAATGAGTAAATGGAGGAATGAATGATACCAAACCAAACCAAACAAAATAATAATAAAAAAATACTTCCTTTACAAATTATCCTTGTTTGAAGATGACATGATTTCACAGAAAGCAAGTCTAAAGACTACATCAAAAACTATTGGAACTGATAAATGAATTAAGTAGTTGAAGGATACAAAATCAAAATACAAAAATCTATACCAATAAGAAACTTATTGAAGGAAAAAGTGAGGAAACCCATCTCATTCATGATAGCCAGAAAAAAATAGAAAAATAAGAATAAATTTAATCAAGAAAATGAATCTCTATGATATGATTGTAAAACATTAATGAATAAACTTGAAAAAAGACACAAAAATGAGAAGATACCCCATATTCATGCACTAGCAGAGCTGTAATACCATTAAAATATCCATACTACTTAATGTGATACGTAGACTCAGTGTAATATCTATCAAAATACTAATAGTTTTATTAACAGAAATAGAAGAAACCCTAAAATTCATATGGAAACACAGAACTCCTCTAGTAGACAAAGCAATCTTGAACAAAAATAACAAATCTGAGCACCTCAACACCTGACCTGAAAACACAATAAGCTATATAGTAACCAAGTAACTATAAAACGAATTGGCATGATGGCACATGCCTGTAATTCCAGCACTTGGGAGGCTGATGCAGGAGCATTCCCATGAGTTTGAGGCCAACCTGGGTTACATAATGAGTTCAAGGCCAGGCTGAACTACATAGCAAGACCTTGTTTTTAAACAAAAAACTGTAAAAAAAAACTATATAGTAATTGATAGCTTGTTGCTGGCAAAAAAACCACCAAATACATCAATAGAAAATCGAAAGTTGAGAAATGAGCTCAGGAATATACATTCAACTGATCTGCAAAGGTGCAAACATGTACATTAGTGTAATTATAGTCTTGTCAATAAAAGACGCTGAGAAAACTGGGTACTCATACACACACGCACACACACACACACACACACACAATGACATGAGATCCCTATCTTCATCTACAAAAACCAATTCAAAAATGAAATAAAATCCTAAATTTAAGACCTAAAACTATGAATCTGCTAGAAGAAAATAAAGGAAATAATCATATCAGCGTAAGATATTGAATTTTAGGTTGAAATCTCAAAAGTTCAGGCAACAAAAAGCAACAATAGACAAATAGAATTATTATATACAAAGCAAACAAAACAATTGACAGGTAAATAACCTGAAAAATGGGAGAAAATATTTGTAAACTTTTCATTCCACAAGAGATTAATATCCAGAATATGTAAGGAATTTAAAATATCACCAATAGCAATACTAATAATCCAATTAAAGCCAGTAAGTGGTTTGACTGGATATCTTTCAAAATAATATATACAAATGGGTGATAAATATAAAATTTTTTAATGTTATGAACCTTCAGGGCAATGTAAATCAAAACCACAATGAGTTATCATCTCATCCCAGTTGGAATGAGTATGATTTTAAAAAAATAACAAGTGTGGGCAAGGATGTAGGAAAACTCTTATATATTGTTGAAGGTAATATAAATTAATAAAGTCATTATAGCAGATGATATGGAGGTTTTTCAAAAAATAAAACTATCAAACTACAATATGATTCAGCTAACCCACTACTGGATATATATATACATATACAAAAGGAAAAAGAATTAGTATATCAAAGAGATACCTACACTACCATATTTACTGATTGTGGTACTATTCACAATAACCAGCACATAGTATCACTTAGTTGCTCAATAACAGATTGAATGGATAAAGAAAATATGACATATATTTGTAGTTATTTGGCTGATTATGTAGTATTTTCTTTGAATATTTCACTTCTCAATATATTTCTAGTTCCATCTGTGTTGCTACAAATGACAACTGGCTAATAGTCTAATAGTACTGATTAATCAATAGGCTGGTTGAAGCTGGCATTTTTATTTCTAGTTTTTCAAGGCTGATTATTTTCCAACTAGATCTTATTTTCAGGGAAAGAGGATAGTACCATAGAGCTTCCTGAGAACAAGTTCAAATATGTGAAAACATTTTGTATACTGAGGTGCATATAAAATAGGAAACCATAACTTGTATCTTTTACCTTTTGCCAACATATTTGCCATGAAGGTTTAAATGTAATGCACCATCAGGGCACATGAGCCTCCCCAGTTTGAAGAGAGTCTACAAATCATATACTATGCTAAGCATGATCTGCCAGTAGATTGCATTATAATCCATGGCAGATATGGAGAGAATTCTTTCTGGATAATCCAGGTACCCCAGTTCAGAGATCCTTAGATATCAGAGCAACAGAGGAACAGGAATTGAATAAAGGAGATGATTTCATATCTTCCCTCACCTGTGACTCTGTTCACAGTAAGGATTGACTGAGTTTTGAGACCCAAGGTCTATGAGAAAGCTCTGCTATTTTATCCAAATGTTTTAATGACTTCACCAAATGATAGAGTTGAATATAAAGTTTATTATCTTGCTTTCCCAGAAAGCAGTTTCTAGCAAAATCTGGAATGCTGTTTTAGTGGCATGTGATCACTAGGATGAGACAGATGCATATATAATCTTTCCTGACTGTCCTCTTAAGTAAGCTTAACATTTAGAAAGAGCAAGGAGGACTAAGTAAAAGGAAAAAGAGAAAAAAATAGTTGACCAGGAAAAAAATTGAATTTGCACATTGTACTAAGGAGCTTGTGATAATTTTGATAAATTATTGATTCCACTTATGTGATTAGTACTTATGAGGTAGGTGCTGAGTTATAGAATGGAGTTTAGTATGTGATCAGCTGAAGAAAGAAAACCAAGTCAAGATTTCTCACCTAAACCTTCCTTGTGCTATCCGAGTGACCCTGATGAGCTGTATTGCCTCTTGTGCGCCGATATCTTTGTATGAGAGATGAAAGGTCAAAATGATTCAAACTCAGCTGAATCAATCATGGAATCTTAAAGATGAAAGAATTAATTTCTCCCAAGTGGAGTTGACATAGTATTTTCATAGCTGTTAGAAAGAATAGAAATCTAGAGACCTTAAGCCAAAGACTGATAGTACAAGGAAGCACAAGAGGGTTCACAGACAGCTGATAGATAGAAGAAAAAAGTGGGGCCACACAAGGACAAGTAGAACCAGGAAGTCCAGAAGTAGAACAAGTTTTTGTTTTTCTTGGGCACCATGGCCATCTCATCTTGGCTTCTCTCTGAGTTCTCCTTATCTTGATTGGCCTTCTTTGCTGTATGCAGTCCAACATAGCATCTTAGACAATCTGATATCGCTACTCTCTAGCACCTGAGTACATTAGCTCAGGTGCCTCCCTTTGACCCAGTCAGTTATATCTATTAAATGTGGGACCACATGAGAAAAGAAAGAGGGCAGTGGAACTCTGGATAAGAGGTAGAGGTGCAAAAGTCACTTAAGGGGTGAAATCTACCCTTCGTGAGCTGTTCAGGGCTTTTGAGTGGTGCTGAAGATGTGGCAGGAAGCACAGATTAAGGAAGAGCATGAGGGCAATGGTTTTATTTATTTAGAAACCATGTCAATAAAGCTGAAAACCAGAATAAACCAAAGTGTGATACATCACTTCCCTTACTTTGTGTTTCTCATCAACGGGCTTCTCAAGGAAATGGTGATTTCAGTCTTCTGTGAGTCATAGAAGGATGGGAAGATTCCTTAAGTGGGTCTCTAATTGTGGTTTGGGAGCAAGCCTTGTTAAAAATCTGTGCCTAATTTCCCCCTGCCAGTATGCTCAGTATATTAGCACCAGTAACCAAAATATTAAGATACTTTTAGATTTTAAGTCCCTCTCATTGCGCTGGTTATTGCCTTTGTTGTAGGGTTGAACGGTCCCTATGGAGTGCTTGACTCAGCAAGAGTTTAAATGAAGCTGCCATCCTGTGGACAGATTTAATCCCACATCTGTCTCCATCTTTCACCACAAAAAAGCCGTAGGCATGTGAAATAAACACCAAACTCTACCTCAGCTCATATTCCCCTTCCAAAGCAATCACCTCTTGACCTCCTTATGGGTGAAGAGAAACACAGCTTTCTCTTGGGAACAGAAGTTAGGAAAGAGGGATAAGAAAGCCATGAGAACTAGCTTAACATCTCAGGCTCCCAAAGCACCCTAGTGATAAGTAATTATTTACTGTAACTATTTACTGGAAGCAATAGAAATCTAGAGAGCTTTCTAATAAGGTGGGAGAGCATTCCTCAACCCAGGGTTCTACACCAAATTAAAGACCAAACTTCTGAAGCACCAAGTCTAAGGTTAGTGTTTTCACTGCTAGCGTCTAAGAGCAATTCTGGCTGAAAATGTTAACAATCACACACACACATTATTTGACATTGGGGGCACATGCCATGGGAGCTAGACCTATGCTTTCAATCTCTTGGCAGGGAAAGAAGTAGGTACTATGTGAGTTATTGGCCCCAGAGGTAGGAGTGTTCTTGTTCTGCACATATTCTGTCAAGCAAAGGAAGGATCACTCAGTGCAATCATCACAGATCCAAAAGAGGATTTCCTAGATAGAATCTCATAAAACATTTGTAACCATTAGTCCATCCTCCAAGGATGTGATATCTCTTCAGCACCAGAAACTTCAGATACTTGAAATCATATTCTCTCTCCTAACCTTGCTGAGAGTACCATTTCATCCCAATAACTTGGACTATACTCTGGTTTCTCCTGTTCCTATACTTTTGGACATTGATTACTATCATTAAGTCCCCTTGCCTCTTTGTCTGTATCACACCAAGTATCTTTCTGCTTTCTATCACTGCTGCCAAGATGTACTTTTGGCTCTTATTACTTCCTGTCTAGACCATTACATAAATTCCAGTCAATTTTCTGTTTGATTCCAACCTAAACAATAACAATATTTCGGTCTTAATCTTCTCAAAATACAAACCTGTTCACACGATTTCCTTCTTAAAAAGCTTCAGTGGCTCCTCAGTGTCAAAAGAATACAAACAAATCTTTTAACCTAGTACATATTTAAGTCCTTCACAACAGCAGCTATTTCTCTATGGTATTAGTAATTTTATTGTTTTTGTTGTTGTTATTGTTGCTGCTGCTGCTACTGTTGTTGTTGTATTTAAAATAATCCCAGGTTTTTTATGGAAAATTTATGCTGAAAAATGATATAAATCTTAATCCTTATTTCACCATTTAAGGCTATTACAGCCGATCTGGATATGTCCTTGTTTACAAAAAGGGAAACAATCTGGTTTTTTTACTTAACAGTAATTGGTACTTTTTTTTATACTTAAAAGTAATTTTGACCTGTTCATATCATTTGCTGCCCTAACTCAAAATAGAAGTTATCTCTTCTTATTGTATAAAAAGTATATAAGATAAAAACAAACATACTCCATATATGGGTCACATGGTACTAAGCTTTACTGACATTTTAGTATGCATAGCTACTGCTTATTTAACCACTGCATTTATATGAAGTAATCTTTTCTTTTTCGCTACTGATTTCAAAAATTTATATCGTATTTCCTTTGTAGCATAATCAACTTTCACTTTAAAAATAGAAATGTATCAATTCCCATGAGTGTAATCATTAGGTACTGCAAGTATGTACTGATAAAACATGAAAAAAATTCAAAATCTTTAGAATCTAATTTCTCAAGAATGAAGGTTCCTTTTATTCACACAGTACATATACTATAATTTTACTTTATCACTGTCATTTCATAATCAATTTTCCAGATTTTGTCCCTATAATTTGAGTTTTGGGGCCAAGTCATTAGGGCTTTTTTTTATCACATATCCTTTATATTAAGATCATTTTACATGCAAAATGATTCATTACCCAAGAAATGACTATTGATATTTAAATAGTTTTATTAATCAATACCAAATTATTTTTCAATTATCACATTCACATTTGTGTTTGATAATTTTAATACTCAATCACCTTTATAGAATTTGTGTTCTAATACATTATTTTTCCAGGAACTGTACACTCATTCTCCCCTTGCCCCTGAAAATCAGAAACACCTTTTATTTCAGTATTTATTTATGACAATTTTGCTGTAAATAGAATTTTTGTGTGACAAACTTGAAATCCAAACACTTTCATTCATTCTCTATCCCTA
>RJWT010032134.1:0-14148 GCA_004365215.1 Cuniculus paca | reverse complement strand
TGAGACTTCCTTCCTTCACCGGCTGCTTGGACCTGTGCATCTGGGCTTCTCTCCTCACCTTCCTTCCCCTTTTTCTTTGCATTCATCTGCTGGCCATCTTGTTGTCTTCTGGGTTCGAATACTCTGCCCTTCCTCCCTTTCTTGCCTCCTCCTGACCTCCTGATTCGCACCCTGATCTCTTTCTCTTTCTGCAGCCTTTTCATCTTACCTAGCCAAGAGGGAGCCCTCCCCCGCCATTGCTGATGAAAACAGCCTGAACGATGGGAGGGAGGTCTTACTATCTTGCATTTCTGGAAGGCAGGCTGCCTAGCAAGATTGAGTGACTGAAAAGACTGATGTTTATATAAGTGAAGGTTGCAGTCCTGGAGGACTCTAAGGTACCTTGTCCTAAAGCCTGATCAAAGTGGACCAAGGAGACTGAGGTTGTCACTTAGTGGTAGAGACCACAAAAGTTAACCACAACTAAGTTGCCTGGACCAAGGATATAGCTCAGTGGCACAATGCCTGCTTGGCCACTGCGAGGTCCTGAGTTCAATTCCCAGTACCAAAAAGAAGAAAAGAAAAAAAAATCCCACAAATATCTAAGTTGCCTGTTACAATCTAGTCACAGAAGAGACTATAGTTACAGCAGGAGAATCAGTGGAGTACTGTGAAAATCTGTAACATAGATATTACTCAATGATGTCAAAGAGTTTTCCTTTTTCATTTATGGAAAAATCATTTTGTAAATTCCAGAAAATTCTGCCTAATAATTTTGGTGTTGGTATGTGTATACTTAAATGTGGACTAATATATATTCATTGTTTTAAAAAATTTACTAAACTTAAATACTGTATTTTGTTAATATTTATTTTGTTTTATTTTTTTTGTTAATATTTAATAACATATTTAAATATATGAGCTGGGGTTGTAGCTTAGGAGTAGATCACTTGTCTAGCAAGCAAGAGGCCCTGGGTTCAATCCCCAGCACCACTAATTAATAAAAAAGCCCCAAGCCAACAAATAAATGTTCTTGTGAAACATAACGTCGTTTTTGAGCAGGTACATTTCTTTTTGTCTAATTCACTTTTCTCTAAATTCCCTATAAATTTTACTATGAATAAAGGTGTTTTGACATGTTTGTTCAAAGTCTGGATCACATTTTTTGACTTTTATTGTTTTTGGGTGGTAGATTCTTGCATGCTGAGAGAATTTTTGTTTTTAAAAAGCTAATAATTACTGACATACTGCAGTTTCCAATTGCATAACATCCAGAGTGGAAGATAGAAACAGTAAAGCTATGGTAGTATTCCTTCTTTTCAACTTGACAGCTAAGGAGTGAGGACCACCCTACAGGATGGGGCATTTACCCCTGAGTCCTAGAGGAACTTGGGGTCCATGAGCGATGCTGGGAGCTCAACTCGTGTGAGGAAAGTTCAGGCTAACCCCAGTGGCCCCCTCTCTGTCACCTTCCTTTCTGCCTGCATTTGCTGTTGAACTGGTGAGAGCAGATCAATAATTCATATGGTGTCAGCTGTCTCTGGTGCCCCTAATGATTTGTTTAAGAGTTTGGATACAAAATCTTCTTTCTAAATTAAGCCCTAAATTATTATAAATGCAACCTACCGTATAGTTCTTGCCTGTGGTGTATGTGCTACTATTTTTGAAGTGGAGTGATTTGTGAATATATCCTTTCACCAGTTCTTCTTCTTGGATGTAGGCAGTCTGCATGGAAGAAATGAAAAGTTCGAAGTATTTTTACAACTGTTGTCAAGGGTTTCTTATGAACCCGATAAAATTCAGTGGACAAAATAAGTAGTTTAGTCTCTTGGGTTTCAGTTTTCTAATCTGTACAGTCAAAAGATGCAGTGAAGATACTAACTTTACATTTTATAATTCCTTCTTTGAGAAAGTTTGTGGCATTTATACTATTTACTGAAAATAAACGTTAAGGTACCAAAAAGAGGCAAAAGTCAGTTTATCAGTCAAGTGTTTTTTTCCCCAGCCTAGATTCTGCCAGTCCACATCTTGTTATAACCGTAATGTGGCCAGAGATGATGTCCTATTATTACTTCTTTTTCTCAAGAATGCTTCAGCTATATAGATCTATCATAGCAGTTGTTACACTGGTGAGTTTCCCCATATCCATCAGGAAAAGAAAATCCATCACACTTCTGACTACTTTTTCCTCTCCAAGAAAATGATCTTTAAGAGAATGGCATGTAATATACACTTTGCTATTCTTAAGGCATTGGAGAAACTGCATCTGAAATAAAATCAATACACGATGTAGTAGTTTATTTACATTTAAAATACTGAATGGCAAAGCATGCTATCAGAGATGGGACCAGCTCTGCACTCCAGACTTACCTCAGGAGGAGATGTAGTAAAATATTCTAGCTGCTATGTATCATACCTGGTTGTGCTTGATCAATCCATATGTCTCGGCTACATTACCAGAATGAGATAGGCTCAGCAGAGATTAAGAAATGTAGGTTAGGGTTAGGGTTTTTAAAATTCCATCCCATAGTCTCAATTTAAGTTACAATAATGGTTACCAGGCAATTTAGGGAATGAAGGCACAGTGTTACCTTTCATATTTCTGGTTGAAGATAATAGACAAAACAGAATTCTAACTCAACTACACACTGGGTGTAACCTTGACCAAATCCTTTTCTTTCCAGATTTTCTTCTCTCCCATTCCCCGTCTTTCTGCAAAGTGTGGTTCTGCTGTGCATGTATTTTACTCTGTTTTAGAGGTGCAGATGGAAATTGTATGTTACTGTTTGCATCTTTTAGAAATTTTTTTTAAAAAAAAAAGAAAATTATTGGCCCTTGAAACTTAATATAATTGGTCAATAAAACCAAATGGGTCTGAGTCTTGTGGTTGGTGTAAGTTACTTTATGCATTTCTTCGTTATGTTTTTGTGTTTTCTTTTTGAGTGTTGAGGATTGAACCTGGGTTCTTGTGCATCTACAGCTGGGCTGCACCCTGGCCCCTCCTTTGTGTATTTCTTGACTTTTCCTATGATGCTTTGGGGAATTCTATAGAGAAAGTCATCAGTTGCAGATTTTAAAGTTCTTCCATGACCTTTACTAATTTACTTAATAAAATTTTAAACGTGTAATTATTTGTACCTTTTCTTCATCTCTGTCTCCCTGTCTCTCTCTCACTCTGTGCTGGGGTTTGAACCCAGAGCCTTTTGCATGCTAGACAAACAATCTAACAGTGAGCTACATCCCCAGCCCTCTTTAAGTTTTATTTTTTAAAGTTGGACTATATATTTTTTCCTCACAAAATTCAACTCTTGGGATTTGTTCTAGTAGTTTTGTCTTTCTGTTTGTTTTTCAATGCGACTTTAAAATCTTTCTCTCTCTTTCAGCTTTCCTGTTATATTCTACTGGTCCCTATGCTCACCACTCTGATAGAAAGTGGTCCTGTGGTTTGAATGGGTTGAAACCTGGTCTCCAGTGCAGCGGGGTGAGAGGATTGGGTCCTGAGGGCTCTGGCCCCACGAGTAAGTAGATTAACCTGTTCATGGATTAATGGGATATCCTGGGAGTGGCTTTGTGTAAAAGAGAGCTCTCTCCTTTGTACTCAGCATAAAAGCCTTCACCAGAGGCTGATGCTATGCTCTTAGACTTCCAGTCTCTAGAACCGCAAGTCAGTAAATCTCTATTCTTCATACTTCATTCAGTATTGAGGATGTTGTCATCGTAACAAAAATGGACTAAAATAAGTTGAGTCATAGTCACAGGTCAGTCTGAAATCTACTGACTTGTAGTCCTGCCTCAGGGACAGCACATCATGACAACTGCCCAGCTTTCACGTCTATCAGACTCTCTCCTGCCCATTGGCCATTGCCTGTCTTCTGTTCGCTGTGCCTGTCTGCTCGTGGTGTCTGGGTTTACACCCACCATCACCGTGCTGGGTTCAAAAGGGGCTGATCTTCATTTTACTACTCTAGTTCAAGCTTGCACAGAGAACCATGCCACAGCTCCTCTAAGATTTCTAAACAGGCTGTAACATTTAATGATTTTATTAACGGTAACAGGAGAAATTACAGCAAGAGAATAACTTACTCTAACTGTGAGATCTGATTGTTTTTGAACTCCCTAGGCCCAACGCATCTACAAGGCTTTATTGTAGGTCACTGTGTTCCCTGCTCTGCCTGCCTTTCCTGGGGGTGGAAGGCACTTTCCCTCATCATTGTACAACCATAAGTGAATCCAGATTCCTGAGTCCAGGCCAGAGTTTTACTAGACTCATAGAAAAAGAGAAATATTTTTTCCTTCAGTCCAAGACCTTCCTATAATTCTGCATTTAGGGTCTTCCTTCCCAAGATGACAGATGAAAAGAACACTCATTTTTATCTATGGGAGCTTCACTGGTTTACGTGGAAATTTATTAGCTTAATGTTAGCTCCAACCAGACACATAACACCGTGGCCCATAGGTTTTTAGCTTGGATTACTCATGCTGAACGCGTAGAGACTTTGAGAGATCCATGAGTCCCATACAGCTGTGTGCAAAATTTTGTGAGTATATGCCTTTTTTTCTGGGAAGCAAATCTATGGCTATCATCAGATTATGAAGTCCATCCAACATTTTGCCAAAAGATGGAGAACCACTTCTTTTGCCCAGCACCAGGTCATGGCTTCAGGTGCGGGTTAATCTTGTGGAGCATCAGTGGCTTCATCACTTAGAGCTTCCTCTATCAGCTAATAAAAATGAGGTTATTGTGTCTTCTCTCCAGACATCTGTATTTCTGCTTTTATCCACAAACAACTGCTCAGCTGCAGGTATCTCTACAAAGTCCTTTGCAGGAACCCTGTGGTCCAAATCCATTCCTGGACAAGAAGCATTTCTCTGGAGTTAATAGTGCCTGCAGAGATGCAATCCTGCCTGGTCTTTACAGCATGACCTACTAATGGCCTTCATTTCCCCAGAGGTCTTTATATAATTAAATTGCCTATTTGGTCACTCTTCCAAGGACAAAGAAATAGTCTCTACAAATGGAGTATTTAGTATGTACAAGAGAGAGTCTTCTACTTCACTGCAGTTTAAAATGTGCTCCCCAAGGATTTTAAGTACCTTAAATCCAAACTTTAGTTTAAATTCATATAACCACATGTACTCCCTTCTCCCAGCGGCCTTTGCAGGATGGAAACTTCCTTGGGCATCTGTCGCAGGACTTGGAGACCAGGGAAGGTTGATGGCAGCAGAAGCTTTCCTCTCTCCTGTTTCATCTTGCTCCAGGCATCTTTAGTTGTCTCCTGTTACCCTTGGGACTCAGGCACCTATCCTGGCGTGGTGCTGGGTCCTTCAGGTCACTTAGGCACTGCCAGTGTGTTCCTTTTCTTCTCTGCAATTGTAGGGGCTTGATCTCACTGTAACTAACCCAGTCTTCTATGCCTGACAGCACGTTTACCAAATGACTGCCCTCTTTTCACTCTTGTAAACAGTGTGACAGTGTTCCTTCCAGCCTGGCTCAAGCTTTAGGTGTTCCTTGAGGCAAGCCTGCAGCTTTGGAAGTTAGGGATCATGGTAAATAGTCCTGAGGCCTGCAAAGTTATAAAAAGTGTTCCAGGAAAGCTTTTTACTGGGCATCCCATCCTTTTTCTATCATCTGCCTCTCAGCACAGTGTTTTAGTTTGAAGTGAGATTGGTCTTTTGTCCCTTAAAACTATTTTCTTGTGAGGCGCTCTTGTAAAATGTGTGTGCAGAGACTTTAAACACAATTTGCTGGAGTCTCAAATAGTAGTATTAGAAGTAAACCCATGGGTTGGAAATTTGGGTCACTCTCCCGGCAAGGTATCTTTTTTTCTGAAGAATGTAGTTTTCTTACACAAGTTAAAGAGGGCCTCTTATCTCCATCCTCATGGTGTGACTCAGTGGGTGATTTTACTAAATGTGGTCCTGAATCTAGCCACAATCCTCGCTAGGGTGGATGTGCCTCCAGATTGTGGTCAAGCCTCTTGCCTGTCTCTGTTCTCCATCAGAAGATCTCGCCCCTTATTGTTATGTTTTTATGGGTGTTTTATAGGAAGTGGTGAGAGAAGAGTCTTACTAGTCTATTTCACCCAAAATTTGGAAAATTTCATATATGATGATTCTGGTAAACGTTTATCATTTGTGATCATTTAATCATTAATAGAGAATTCTAACCAGTTTAAAAATAATGTCTTTAGACTGGGGATATAGGGCACTTGCCTACCATGTATGAATTTCTAGGTTTCATTCTCAGTAACACACACACACACACACACACACACACACACACACACACACACACAAAAGTCTTAGTGACTTTTAGAGTTTGAAAGATGCTAAATGCTGTTTGTTTGTGTTTTTGACCCAGCATCTTGCTGTATAGTTTGGCCTGAAATTGAACTCATTGGGTAGCTCATGTTGGCCTTGAACCAGCAGTGACCCTCCTGCCTTAGCCCCTCAAGTGAGCCACCACATCCAGCTTTATTAAATGCAACTTTAAATGAAGGACGTATAAAGCTTGGGAATCTTTAATAGAGTTTAAGGTGAAAGAATCAGTTTAACATATGTTTTTAAGTTGATCAACCGATTATTTTATTGTAAAGGTTTTCATAGGCCTCTGCATTACTATGAAATGTCCTGCTTTGAACTGGATTAAAACCTTTTACATTATTATTACCTTAGTTTAAGCCACAGAGTGTGCATGGAAATACTGTATATGGTAAACTTTTGTAATTTGGGCCTCCAGTAAATATAACAGCCTGTCCTCCCCTGTTCCCTTGAATTTTTAGTACCACTGTAATCTATGTTTTACAGGGTTTGGGGGGCTGAGTAGCCATTGTGACCCTCATTGCTGAAGGTGCTGAGGTTTCTCCTTATTCCTAAGGTGATGGTGAGTGTGATGGTGAGTGTGACAGGCCTTTGGGCTGATAGCCTGTGCTGTGTGTCTATGATTTAATAGTATTTAACAGTATATATTTGATACCCAACTTTGATCATCTAGATAATTCTCTGCTGTCTCTCTGGCATCCTGGTGTATTTACTCTTTGGTTTTTTTCCCCACATGTTTCCCCCCTCTAATGGATGTACTTTGAAATACTCGGGGAACCAATTAAGATGCTGTGTTATTAGAGCTCCCTGGTAAAGTTTAGGATTAACTTCCAGAGTTCTGGAAGCAAAAGGAGACTTCCATGTCTTGTATTCATTAGTACTTAGTAAAAACACCATTTCTGCTCTGTAAAATATGCAAAGCATTGATGCTTGAGGACTTCACACCAAAACATATTGGTACCTTTATTTTGAAACTCTGTTTTGTTTGCAGTTACCAAAGGTTTTGAAGGAAAAAACTCTTTCTGAAAATTTGGTTAAGGCCCTAGAATTTGTGCATGCCCTTGCAATATCCTTAATACTATGTTCTCCAGCACCCTGTTCTTTGCTGCTTCAGCCAACCAAGGTAAATGAAGAGGATTTCTTTCTGAAAATCAGGGATTTTATCTTGGTAAAATCCTGTCTAATAATTTTAAAAAGCTTTTGTAGGGTTGGGCTGTAGCTCAGTGTTAGAGCATTTGCCTAGCACACACAAGATCCTGGACCCAATCTCCAGCACTGTAGGAAAGAAAATTACTGTAAATACATATAACATAAAATTTTCAATCTTAACCATATTTAAGTGTATTGCGCAGTATCATTAAGTACATTGATATCGTGCATCTCCATATTCATCTTCATCTGACAAAACCGAAATGCTGCATGAAAAAATATTTTAGGATACCAACTAATCTCTTAAGGTGGAAATAGTAAAATTCTTAAGGTAGAAGGTGCAAGAATGATATATCACTTGTTCAATTTCTAGTCTCCACTTCTTCAACACTGTCACATCTTCAAGTACCATGAATATGGTGTTGTGTCATAAATAATCTCATAGAATATTCAAAACTCATGTGAGGTGGGTATTAATATTTCCACTTGGTAAATAAAGAAACTGAGGTGTGTTGGAGTAAAGGTACTAAAGGGTACTGAGCCAGGATTCCAGCTGTTTAGTGTGGCTGACCTTAAACCCTGATTTTCCATTGTTCTATAATTCAAAAGACGGTGACTAATGCTTTTTTTTTTGTCTGTCTGTCTGTCTATTTGTCTCTCTTTCTCTCTCTCTCTGTCTGATCTCTCTATATTGTAGGCTGGATAAGTGTCAGTAGGGAGGATTTCTGGAGTTTTGTTTTAAATTATTGGTCTTGCCCTAACGAGAGACTGTCTTGTTCATTACCTTGGGCATCTCATCAGATCAGGGAATTTTTGTGCTTTGCCTAAATGCTTTCTAGATGCACCAGATGTCTACTCAAATATTACTTTAAAAATGCCTAGAATTGTATTTAAATTGCTTCCATTATTCACTAATTAAATTTCAGATTGTTTCTCCTGGGGATTTTGCAGTAGGCTGAGTTTCTTCATTGTTTGTGTTGGACAATGACAAAATAAATCTTTTGCATTGTAGCACAGTGAAAAATCCTGCTGAATGAGCTAAATAAGTCCACAATCATTCCACAACAGGCTTATTTTTAATAAAACAGTCTCTCTCTCCTTTTTTTTTCTTGGCAGGACTAAGCATGGACAGATAGAGGGCTTTTGTTTGTTTTTATTTCTGTATGTGATTTTGCTGCCTAAAATACCTGGAGGGGTCGCAGACACAATGGAGGCTTGTGTGTTCCAGGGAATGTATCAACTTCCTTGGTCTGCATGGGTTTTTAACAGGAAAGCACAATGGAGTTCAGATATTTTAAAACCACAAGTGTGTTTCTTCTGTGGCTGCCGCAATTTGAATCTTTAATAAGCAGTCGTTTTTCAAGGGCCTGGGTGTAGCAGCCAGGTTGCCCTAAGGCTTCATCTGGAGTCCTTATCTTTTGTTATTGCTTTGCTGTAGTGTTTTTCCAAACATTTCTCCCATGTGCCTTTTTCATTTACAGGGAAAAGGGGAGGGAAAAACAAAATCTGGAGAAGGGAAAGAACCAGAAGTTCAGTGTTCCTGCAGACCAAAGGCTTGTTGCAATATGCCCTTGGTATGTTTAAACAGGAATGCTTGCTCGCTCTTAAAATGTAAATTATTTCCATTTTGGAAAAAAAAAAAAAGAAAAAACCCCAAGACCAAACAGAGAAACCGCTACCCAATTTCATGCAAATCTTTACTCCTATCTATAGATAATAGAGTCTGTTTTCAGAATAAGTAAATAGTGAACCCTGGGAGGACTGACTTTGGGGCAGCCTGGGTCTCGTGAACACGTTCACCTACGTAGTTATGTTTTGTGCTTGTGACTTGATGAGGAAGGTAGAATTCTTCCCATTTTACAGACAAGGAAAGAAAGGTTCTGTGAGACTTGCTCACATACATAGTAGATCTAGGATTGTGTTCTTTCCGTGATTTAACTGCTTAGTTTTCAGAAAGCAACAATAATTGTTTTCAAGGTCGTTCCTGATATTAATAACCTTTAGACTGATAGGGAAGCAGCTCAAGCAAATGGATGTTATAGACAATCTCAAAAGAAAAATTTAGTTCCGTTCGGTAGTGTGTTAGTAAGTAGCAGGGCAAGTGGGGAACTGAAGTACCAGAACCTTGGATGGGAACTAAATGCTTTTTCAAATCAAGTGCCTCTGAGTAATGCTAGACAGTTTGTGAAAAAGAGTTTGTCACCAACATAAAAAATAGGTACAAAGTGTTAGATGCATTTGGAGCCATCCGGAGATTCCCATGGGAAGCTGTTGAGAAGAGACCAGGGTATGTGGAGAAATGAAGGTTGCTTTGTGTCCAAGATAAAGTAAGAGATGGATGCACTGCAGATGGGAACCATAGCCGCAAATAGCAAAGCAGCCGAAAGGCAGTTGCATCTGCATTCAGACAGAAAGTGAAGAAGAGGGTCAGGTAGCTGCAACAATGAAAGCAAGCACATCACTTGTGGTTCTGTTGTATGAAACTGTGGCACAGATTTTACATGGACTGCCCACTTACACATGCCTATGTGAGACCACCCTGTATGTTGTAGATAAAGTCTGATTTAATTCTCTTAAAAAAGCACAACAAACCCAAATACTTTTTTGTTTAACATGGAATCTCTCATTTCTTTATTGTTAGGCATAAATTTATTTTTGAAATGAAATGTAGCTCTTTGGTTCATAAAATGGTCTCCCAGTATTAGTCTTAGTAGATGCTCTGGCTGATGCCATCTGGCTATTCTTTAGCTGTAGAGTGCATGGGAAATTCTGAAGTGGTTCGAGAACTTTTCATAGAGCGGTGATGGAACTCAGGAGTGGAAGGTGATTTATAGATCAATAGGAATAAAATGTTGCTTATTTCTGGATGTCAAGTCACAATAATGTGCCTTTTTCTTTTTCTTTTTCATGATTCAGGCTCTTTAGACACAAATTATTTGGAGACCTTTACCCTTTTCTTTGGTATTTCTTCTCATAGGGACTTTTTGTTCTGATACTAGCCTGGTTCATAATGTGGATCTTGAAGAAATACTTTGAGTTAAAAGATGGTAAAAGATTTTTGCCATGTTTGGTTAGACAAATGGAAATTCTGTCATATTCACACACAAAAATGTTTCACTGTGTCAGGGAAGTAGCTCAGTGGCACAGAGCCTGCCTGGTAAGCGCGAGGTCCTGAGTTTGATTCCCAGTACCAAAAAAAAAAAAACCAAAAAAACCCAAAAAACCCCAAAAGTTTCACTGAAATAAGTAGGATTTCATTTAGAGGTGTGTGTGTTTGTGTGTGTGTGTGCACATGTGTGAAATGTGTGAAGGTGGCCCTTTTGAGAATTTCTTGAAAGCCATAGAAACATAGAAACTTGCCTCAAGGAAAACAGTCCATATAATCACAGGCACATACTACATTTTCTGTAATTCCAAATGATAAATTCATCCTTGAACTTCTAGCTATAAATCCTTTGTTCTGAAACGGCAATGGCCTTTTTGGTAATAGCTGATTTGGGGGTATTGGCTCTTGGTGTTGTCCCTGGAGCAAGAACGGTGGTATTTGAAGTTGTATGACTTAGTAGGAGATGTGTAGATTTCAAGCAGTAGTGAAGAGATATCTTTTGCAAACTACAGAGCCCATACTTGGATTAGAGGAGAGAGACAAATTGAATTGAGAATGTGTATCTTGGGGATATTGAATGAGTAAACAGTAGGGCCAAAGAAATATTAAAAAGCACAATGAATGACTGTAATGGTTCCTTTGTTTTTTAAACTTTGAACGTAAGAGACCTGAGGATTCACATCAACAAATGCAATGCAGACAAAGGCAGATGTTTGTAGCTTCCTTAGACCTTGAGATTGAGGGGAATGGATCTTGGTAGTAGGGACCATGTCCTGGTGTGGGTGTCCATGTAGCTCTTCCATGCGAGTTCCTAATTGGCTCTGAGGTGCAGGAGGTCAGTCCTCATTAGACAGCTGCAGGGAGGAGATGAGTTTGGGGCCAGAGCCCCACTGTGGAGCTTGTTGGATGCCTGAAGGCATCTCAGTGATAAATGTCCCAGCCTGGGTGGAAAACCTAGATGAGTTTGAGGCCTCCTGCCCTCTTCTGTCCCTCATGGCCTTTTAACTCATGAAGGAGCCTTAACTCTCTAGCTTGTATCTCATTAGTAGGATGGCAAATCTGCAAATTTTGACCTAAAAGGAGCCAACATAGTCATTTTAGACATTTACCAACCTATGAGAAATATAAGGTAAAAGACCACGGAACAAAAAAACCTACTTTCATTCTCTTAAAAAATCTCAGTAATTTCTTTTTTTAACCACTTATGTGATATCCTAAAATTATGCCTTATAGTTACTTTTGGTCTTTCCCTAGACTAAAAGACCTTTAAGTTAAAGTCAGGGATCTTTGCTAACACAACGGGGTAGTCTTTTTACTACCAAGATGCTGTGGTTTAAATATGTCCCCCAAAATTAAGTGTTGGGAACTTAATCAGCAAATTCCTGTGTTAATGGTATTTGGTGGTAATTAGAACTAGATAGGTGGGGCCCTCATGGTGGCATTAGTGGCTTTATTAAAAGAGGAAGAGATACTAGCTCTCTGTAGATGTGGAGCCCTTTGCCATGTTGTGATACAGTAAGAAGGTCCTCCCAGATGCCCAGCAGATGCCTAAGCCATGCATTTGGACTTCTCAGCTTCTAGAACCATGAGCTAAATAAACCTCTACTCTTCATAAATTATCCAGTCTGTGGTATTCAGTTATAGCAAAAGAAAGCAGACTAAGACATAAAGCAAGCCACATGTATTACCGATATTCAGCAAATAGTTGCTGAGCAAATGTTAAAAAGGCCAGGGAACTAGTGAAATCTCTATAAATATCATTTTTGGATTGCTTCCAGTTCCTGATCAAGTTGGAATGATTCAAAGTTGTGTTGTCAGAGGCTGATTTATTGGCTTGTCATTTTGACAGTTAGAGAGCAAGTCTAAATAGCTAGTCTAGGTAGCAAGTAAATTGTGGTACTTGTATAGTTGTTTTTTTGTTTTGTTGTTTTATATAAAAAGTGATATACAGAAACATGATGGATGAGCTGATGGTCAGATTCTGATAATTTTAATTAATGGCCTCAGTTGGGAACAAAGATGAAGCAAGATCCATTGAACAGATGAAATATTCAGTGGAGCAAATTTATTGATTGCTATGTTCTAAGTATGATTTTATGCACTGAGGAAATAAATATGAATAAGACATGATATATGTTCATATGGAGCTCTCAGTTTGCTTGGTAGGGGAGCAGTAATCAATCTCTATAATGTGTTCAGGGCACTGACAGGTAAGAAACCGAGGGACAGGAAAGGAGCTAATGATTCTGTTTGGGGACAGAGGAAGGAAGGCTTAGGGTGTGAGTAGAGGGCGCCAGGCATGAGATAGGAGAGGAAGAAGACTGGAAATACAACATTCCAAGCAGAGGTAACAGCCCGTGCAAAGCCAGAGGAGGCTGGGAGCTCTCTGAGTGGTCTACCTGGATGCTGGTGTAGGATACAGGGCCAGGGAACATCTGGAGATGAGGATGAGGAAACTCTGGGCAGGGTATGGTCTGGATTTTCCCTCTGTAGGCACTGGATGTACCTGAATAGGTGAAAACAAGTTCTGACTACTAGCTTGTTTTCTAATAATTATCTAAACCCAGATCTAAGGTCTTGCTGAGGCAGGAGCCTAGGGCAAACAGTAAACAGGAACTGTAATTGACCAGAAGAGCTATTTCATCACCCTTATTTTTCAGATTATCAAGGAAGCTCAAACACAAAATTCAGTGTGGGACAGGGGTGATAGGCAATTCAGCACAGAATCATTTGACCAAGGAGAAAGATCCTCTTGAATTTAAGTTTATTTGTTTGCATAAAATTAAGAGAAATAAGGATGAGCTTGGTTTTTCTGATTTTTCCATTTGGATTTAGGAATCTGAGTAAAAGTAAGGGTGCAATCCTTGGAGTCCTTTTTAAACTGGTTTTGTATGGGGCCAACATAGGAAAAGTAGTGGCCACTAGTGTAAATAAAATAGGAGCAACAACAAACAGTTAGAGAATCTAGGTTACTGGCATGCTTGGTGGGGTAAGAATTACTATGACCCAATACTTGTATAACCTGTGTGACAGGATTTACAGTTCTGGGCCCCCTATGCAGTGCCTGACAAGTACTTTTAATTAGAAAAACTCTATTTAAAATATACCTGGAACACTGTTGCCCTGATTAATCCTTTTTTCCTGACAGATATTTGTTGAACCCTTACTATATGCTACTTTTGTAGGTTAAATTTCAGAAATTAAAAAATAAAACAACCCCTTTTCTAGCTCATTTCTAGATGAATATTTGCTATTTAGACTTGAGGGACTATGTGTATGAAAGCTTTTTTGCAACTAGTTTTTTTGGGGGTGGGCTGGGGACCAGGAATAGAACTCAGGACCTCGTGCTTGCCTGATAGGCACCGTGACACTGAGCTGTATCCCCAGTTGCAGCTGCAACTAGTTTTTTGAATTTATTCAATGGATATTTATTTTGAGTGCTAATGAAGGACCAGGCATTGGCATTGAGAGTTAAACACTGAATACCATTAGGCTTTATGAAGTTTTCTATTATAAGGGGAATCTAGATGAATACTAATAGCACTGGAGAATAGTGTGGTAAATGCTCTGGTGTGGTCAGTACATGGTGCCCC
>RJWT010032133.1:0-14197 GCA_004365215.1 Cuniculus paca | reverse complement strand
GTCATGGCAGAAAACTCCCCTGGTAGGGAAAAAGAATTTGATATATGGATAAGTGAAGCATGTAGAACTCCAATTAACCATGATCAAAAAAACATACAGCCTATTATATCGTAGTCAAGATTCCAGATATTCAACACAAGAATAGAATATTAAAAGTTGTTAGAAAAAAGAAACAAATCGCCTATAAATCAGAATCACACCTGACTTTTCAACACAAATCCTCAAGTCAAGGAGAGCTTAAAGTGAAGTATTTCAAGCTCTAAAAGAAAACAATCTCAACCCAGACTGATATACCCTGAAAAATTATCTTTCAAATTGATGGAGAAATAAGATACAAATAACACCTGAGAAAATTCATGAACACTAAACCAGCACTCCAAAATGTTCTGAAGGACATTCTAGAAAGAGATAACAAGGCCCACACCTACTTGAACCCCAACAGAAGGAATTCATCAGGCAAGGCAAGCAATTAAACAGAGGGGAAAAATACAGCCAACAACAGAAAAGTAACATGTCAAGGATAAGCAAATATATATCAGTTCTAATAATCAATATTTATGGTCTCAATTCACCAATCAAATGAAAAATGCTGGCAGAATGGATCAAGAAGCAAGATACAACAAAATACTGCATGATAGAAACACATTTAATTAAAAAATAAATTCACAGACTGAAAGTCAAAGGATGGAAAACATTAATCTATGTGACCAGAACACACAAAAAAGTAAGGGTAGCTATTCTACTTGAAGGGAAAGTAGATTTCAAGTTATGACTGGTTAAGAGAGACAAAGAAGGTCACTACATCCTTGCAAAAGGAACAATCCAATAGGAAGAGATAACAGGTATGAATATATAGGCAACAGATACCAGTGCATTCAGCTATATAAAACAAATATTAACAGACATGAAAAATCAAATAAGCACTGTTACAATTGTATTGGGGAATCTCAATACCTCACTGTCACAAATAGGGAGATCAATCAGACAAAAAAATCAATAATGAAACATTAGAACTGGACCCAACTTTTGAACAAATGGACTTAGCAAATGTCCACAGAGTATTCCACCCACAACATCAGAATATATATTCTTCTTAACTGCATATTGGATGTTGTCCAAAATAGACCACATATGAGCTCATAGAACATGCTTAAGTAAATGCCAAAGAATCAAAATTATCCCATGCATATTATCAGACCATAGTGCAATGAAATTGGAAATCAGTGATACATGAAACCACAAGATGACTAGGGATATAGCTCAGTGGCACAGCACCTCCCTGGCAGGTGTGAAGTCATGAGTATGATTGTCAGTACCAAAAAGAGAAAAAAAAGAAGAAGAAAGAAACCACAAGAACTTTATAAACAAGAAATTATATGGCACCCTCCTGAACAACCAATGGGTCACAGATGAAATTAAAGAACAAATTAGATAGTTTCTATGATTAAATGATAATGATAATACTGGAACTTATGGGACACAATGAAAGCAGTCCTAAGAAGGAAATTTATAGCAGTGAATACCCATATCAGGAAAATAGAGCAAGCTCAAATAAACAACTTAATGTTCAACCTCAAACTTCTAGAAAAAGATGAGCAGGCCAAGCCTAAAGTTAATACAAGGGAGAAAATTATAAAGATTAGAGCAGAAATTAATGCAATGGGGAGCAAGAAAACAATACAAGAATCAATGAATCATATAGTTGGTTCTTTGAAAGATTAAAATGAAACGAACAAACCCTAAAACAACCTTATCAAAAAAAGAAGACTCAAATTCACACAATTAGGAATAAAAATGGTGAAATCACGAAACACCCTGCAGAAATCCAGAAGGTCATCTATACTTATTTTGAGAATTTTTGTTCTAATATGATGGAAAATTCAGAAGAAATGGGCAGATTCCTAGATAGGTATGAAATACAAAGCTGGATCAAGAAAATGTAAAAAAACTAAATAAATCAGTATCAATCAATGAAATTGTAGATGTAATAAAGAATCTACCAACAAAGAAAAGCCAGGTCCTCATGGGTTCTACAAGAATCTTATTGATGATTCGATGCATTGTGTTAGCCTGCTGAATTCTACAGCAAATTTAGACAATATATAATACCACTACTCTCAAACTCTTTAATGAAATTTATTGTTTTTGTTTTTGGTGATACTGGGGATTGAACTCAGGGCCTTGTGCATGCTAGGCAAATGCTCTACCACTGAACTACATCCCCAGACCCTTTTTAATGAAATTGAAGGGGAAGCAGCACTTTCAAATTCATTCCTGGAAGCAAGCATTACTCTGATACCAAAACTGGAGAAAAACATACCTAAGAAAGAGAACTATAGGCCTACTTCTGTAATGAACATACATGCACACATACCCAATAAGATACTGGCAAACAGAATGCAGCAAATCATCAAGAAGATTATATATTATGACCAATTTGAATTCTTCCTGAGATGCAGGGATGGTTCCACATACATAAATCAATAAATGTAATATACCATATTAACAAAAGCAAGGACAAAAACTATATGTTCATCTCAATAGATACAGAAAAAGCATTTGACAAAGTCCAGCACACATTCATGATAAAAAGCCTACAAAAAATTGGAGTAGATGGTCTTTATCTCAATCTGATCAAAATCAACAGCCAATATCATACTAAATGGACAAAAACTGAATGCTTTCACTATAAAATCAAGAACACGATAAGGATGTCCACAGTCATCACTCTTATTTAATACAGTTCTGGAAACATTAGCCAGAGCAGTTAGACAAGAGAAAGAAAGAAAAGGAATAACTATAGAAAAGAAAGACATTAAATTATCATTATTCATGAGTGACGTAATACTCTACATAGAAGACTCCAAAAACTCCACCAAAGGAATTCTAGATTTAATAAGCAAATTTAGTAACATAGCTGGATACAAAGTCAACACACAAAAATCAATAGTGTTCCTGTATACAAATAACAAACTCTCTGAGAGAGAAATTTGGGAAACAACACCTTTAACAATTGCATCCAAAAAAATGAAATACCTAGGAATCAGTATAATGAAGGCAGTAAAAACCTCTACACTGAAAAGTACAGTACTCTGGAAAAGGAGATCGAAGAAGGCATCAGAAAAAGGAAAGATATTCCTTGCTCTTGGGTAGGAAGAACTAATATAGTGAAAATGGCCATGCTTCCAAAACTGTTATACAGATTTAATGGAATTCTGATCAAAATTTCAATAGTGTATCTCACAGAATTAGAGAAAACAATTCTAAAATTCATTTGGAACTGGAAGAGATCTAGAATAGCAAAGGCTATTCTGGACAACAAAGGCAAGGCAGGGGAAATCACAATCCCTGACTTGAAATTATACTATAAAGCTGCTTATAATGAAAACAGTGTGATACTGGCAAAAACAAACAAACAAACAAACAAACAACACATACAAAAAACCAAGGATCAGTGGAACAGATTAGAAGGTGCAGAAGCAACTCCAGACATACTTAGTCATTTTATCTTTGACAAAAGTGCCGAACTGTGGAAGAAAGATAGCCTTCACTGGAAGAAAGATAGCCTTTTTAATAAATAGTTCTGGAAAACTGGCTTTGCACATGCTGAACATTAAAATTGGAGCCATATCTTTCACCATGCACTGAACTAAAATTGAAATGGATCAAACATCTAAATATTAAAACAAAAACATTAAATCTGCTGTAAGATAGAATAGGTAGAGCTCTTTGAGATATTGGTGTAGGCAAAGACTTTATGAACAAAACGCTTATGGCACAGGAAGTATCACAAAGAATCAATACTAGGATCTCATCTTATTAAAAAGATTCTTCACAGAAAAAAAAAAACCTACCAACAGAGTGAAGAGACAACTGACAGTATGGGAAAAAATGTTTGCCTGCTGTTCCTCAGACAAATATTACTATTGAGGACATATAAAGAACTCAGAAAAATCAGACTCCCCAAATTTAAAGACTGAATCCAAAAATGGGTGCCTAAGATGCATACACACTTCACAGGTAAAGAAGTACAAACAATAAATAAGTACATTAAAAAATGTTCACCATCACTGGTCATTCAAGAGTTGCAAATGAAAGCGACATTGAGACTCCATCTCACTCCAGAAATAATGGCTACTATCAAGAAATCAACCAATAACAGACGCTGGCTGAGAAGTGGGGAAAAAAGGAACTCTTTCACTGTTGGTGGGAATGTAAACTGGTGCAACCACTGTAGAAATCAGTGTGGAGATTTCTCAAAAAACTAGGAGTAAAGATCCCAATTTGTTCAGCCCATCCCCTTCTCGGTATCTTTCCAAAAGAAGTACAAACATCATACCACAGTGATATATGCACTCCCATGTTTATAGCGGCAGAGTTTACTATAGCTAAATTTTGGAAACAACCCAAATGTCCACCAACCGAGGAATAGGTAAAGAAGGTGTGGTTCTTTTGTGCAATGGAATAGTATTCTACCATAAAAAGCATAAGCTTGAAACATTCTTAGGTAAATGGATGCACCTTGAGACCATACTCTTAAGTGAAATAAATGGAACACGTATGTGTAAGCACCGCATTGTTTCTCTGGTGTGAAAAACCAAAAGTGTAAATAAGGACCAAAATATACATTCGGTATGGTGAAATATGAAGAAAATGTTCTAATGGGGAGGGCAACAAGAGAGGGGAAGGGGGAAAGGAAAGAAGGGAAAAGTAAAAAAAAAAGTGAGAAAAGAAGGGGAAAAAAAGAAAACCATGCTGCTTTTGCTGTCACATCTCAAATTGCAAACGTTGCAGGCATTGTATAAATTTGTAACCAGAAAATATGTTCTAAATGACAACAATGTGTTGTACCAGACAGCACTGAGGCTATATAACTTCAGCTAGGGATGTACAGAAGTGGATGAGAGTAAGACATTTAATTCAAGTAGAGATAGTTACAGAATTGAGGAAGAGGTACATGTCGGGTTTGGTAATGTCCGTGCTTTCAGACATCTACCTAAATATATTCCCCAAGGGTTACCAATAAAGCTTGAAGAACAGTATCCTTGTACCCTAAATGTGAGCAGAGATTATGTGAACTGGAAGATTAGAACTGCCACATCATCACCCTTTTACTGGATAAAATATAACGGGAAGATGGTATGTTTGCTATGAATTTAATTTGACCTAGGGGGAAAAAAGCAATTGTAAATCCAAATCCTAGTTTTTGTATAACCAAGCCATACCTATTAATTGGTTTATTATTTAACAGGTAGTAATCTTTAAATCATCTTTGACTATGAGTGCTCTAAGCAGAAAATACAGGCCATGCAAAGTTCCTGAGAAGGGAAAGTATGGTTGAAGAGCAAAAATAAGACCTAACTAGAACATGGGGTCAGAGCAGGAAGATAGTTTTTGAATAATTGCCAGAGGAAGAGTCATCTGAGACCTGTGGAGTACGGTAAGGAACTTGGGGTTTACTTTAGGCAGAGAAATGATACATTTTATCTCTTTGTTACCATGTGCTCTGTGGACTTGAGTGATAATGGGAAGAACAGAATGGAGGAGATTATCTGGAAGGCAATTGTATTTCGTCAGATGGGAGAAGAGATGATTTGGGTCAATGTCATAGCAGTATAAAGGTGTTAAATGGTCACATTTGTGTTGTGTTTTGGAAGTGGGTCCAATAGTGCTTATTACTATACTAGATTTGTGATGTAAATGAAGAAGAGAATCAAGCTTGTAAAAAGAATCTCAGAATATCCAGCATTTTAAGAGCTGATTTGGCCAAAGACATCGAAACAAGACCATAATGCTGAGTGCAACTTCCAATGAAGACCACAGCTACTGGGCTATTGTGGAGCAATCAGAAAAATAGTTGTCTTACTTAGTGTGGAGTTTGAATGTGAATTTCCCATTATATTTGAATCTCAAAGGCAGGAGATTGAAGGGGGACAAATTGGATTAATTCCAACATAGGTTTTCAGCTGCAAAGTCCATTCACATGTCAGCGAGACATGACATGATGGTTTCTTGTGATAACCTAGAGGATAAAATGGAGAATATGGGTAGATAATACAGAGATTTGTACCTTAGTGAGAAAATCTGCCTCAAATGGAAAATGGCTCAGATTCATCTTGTAAGGCTGTTTCTTATAATCATAGAAATTTGTCCATGGCTTAGCTAAAGGCATAGAAAGAGTCTGATTTAAATTAATGGTTGACGTAAAGCTGTAAAGAGCCATGCATGCATAAAGGACAGAAACAGGATCCAAAACTATTTGTATTTGTATGTAACAAGTTTAATTTAATGAAGATTTATGAAAGGTCTTCCGCATGGGTCTAAAATGAACAACTGAATAAATGAAAGAGAACAGGGTCAGCAGTGGGCAGATACATCTGTATAAAAATGCTCAAGGCTTTTAGATTCAGAGAGATCAATATGAACACACAAAATGATGTGACTGCTAAAGAAATTAATGCAATGCCAGGTAATAGCCATGATAAATTATACAGGGAGCTATTAGTCAGACCACATTTGGTCACTTTGAAGTCATAATTTAAGGATATTGACAAATGGAAATAAAGGTTCTTAACCAGGAGAAAAACTGAAAACCACATCTAAGATATGGACAACCTGGGTTATGTTCATTCAACAAATATTTGTGGTGTGATTAGTTTCTGCCAAGTACTTTACTATGATAGGCACTGATGCTATTGTCAGAAATAAAGGCTTAATCTGAAGAAGAAGAGTTTCCACAAAGGAGTAATAGCAACAACCATTGTATATGAGAGATAGACGATGTATTCTGAATAGTCCAAGAGGGAAGTCATAGTGATTAGGAGCTCTATAAAGGACAGCTTTCTCAACATTTAAAACAAAACAAAACCAACAAAGAAACAAAAAGCTTTATGAGGAGAATAAATTGTCTTGACATGAAAAAGTCCTCTTTTATTAGAGGATTAAAATCTCATCATAATATAACTTTATGTCCCTTTATTTTTAACATTATAGTATTTTCATAACATCCAAAATTATTTTTGAGTATCATTTTACTGGTGACCAATTTTTATTATATGGATGTGGTATAGATTTCTAACCCATTCTTCTGGTGCTGGAAATTCTTGGTGTTGGAAATTCATGGTGTTTCCTGGATTGTGTGTTTTTTGGTCATAAATGATTCTGAATAAGCATCTTTGTGGTAACTGCTTTAATTTCATCACAATTTACTTGGGATAAAATTATGAAAGTATAGTTACTGTGTAAAGTTACGGGAACTACAAGATTTGGAAATGCATATTATACAATTAATTTCAGGAAGGTTAAACCCACTTACATTTGTATTAGCATTAAAATATCAACTTCATTTCACTGTTAGCCAACAGTATTATTTTCTAATTGTTCCAGTTTCATGGGCAAAAATTGGTGCTGCATTTTAATTTACTTTTTTTCAGAAAGTGATGAGGTTGACAGAGTATTTCAGATACTAAGTATTTGAACTTCTTGCTTTTCCCATAAGTTGGGTTTTTGTGCTCTGTTTTCTAATACTTTTGTAGAATTTTTCGAATGAATTTGAGTATGTTGTCTAGACAATAAGAATACTTCTTCAAATTTTTATCACGTTTTTATGACAATTACTTTTTCCTCATTGTCTTTATTCTTTAGTTTTATTATTTTTATAGAGTAGAAAAAATATTGACAAGCTGGATGATACAAAATGCAATATTACGCGTTATAAAATAATACAAAAATAAAGTGCATAAACATAGGAAGTATGTGCTTCAAATGGCTCCTACCAAATACTGACATGTTAACTCAGTACTGCAAACAAATCAATTAAAAATATAAAAATGCAATATACAGGTGCAAGAATACAAAAATCATAATAAACCAGGAAATAGTTTGATCTCACTAGCATAAAAGTCAACATCAAGGTGAAATTTTATCTATTCTATTAGTTAAAATAAATGATGATTCTACTCCCTGTGTGGTGATTCAGATGCACACAAATTACTGGAAAACAACTTGGTAAAATGCTATGTATTAAGAACTTGAACATATGTATGCATATTCTCAGTCCCAGAAAGTCTATTTTTAGAAAATTGTATTGAATCAGTTAGAGGTATGGTTGCAGACATACACACAAGTATGTATCATTGCATTATTATCTATTTCAAAAGTCCTGTAGGTAGCCTAAGTGTCCAATATAAAGATAGAATTTACATGAAAGTATGCTCTACTCATGGAAGTATTATGCTGCTGCTGAATGATGCTGTCATCTTGGAAATTAATAAAATTTCAATGCAATGTTTCTAAGACAGTACTGAGGCTATATCTGGAAAGTAGAAAAGACAAAGATGAAAAAGATGAGACAATCAGGGAATTATTTAGGAGAGTCAATAAGCAACTAATGGGGATTTTCAAAAGGGAGAATAAATAAATGAGAAAGGTTATGATCAAGGAAAAAAAAATGCAAGAACATTTTCCAGAACTAAAAGATACTTGTCTCCAGATTATAGGATCTGATAACTTCCCAGCACAATGAATGGAAACAGGAAAAGAAGGACCCACATCAACAGCATCATAATATTTCAGAACACTCTGGAAATTAAAAGAAAGTTTAAATGATTCCAGAGATGAAAATCAAGTCTCAGAAAAAGGACTGGAACAAAACTGGCAGCAAACTTTCTCAACAGTAACACTGAAAGCCAGGAGACAAAGTTGCCTGAAAAAAATAGGAAAGAAAATGAATTTATTCTAGAGTTCTAGATCCAATCGGTAGAAGTAGAATAAAGGCATTTCGACGCCAAGCAAAAATTAAAACATACATAAATTCATTATTACCCAAATCCTCTGAAGCCACCACAGGACACTGTTTCGTACTGAAGCAAAAAGTAATAGCAAGGAAGAGAAAAGCCTAGGATTCAGGAAGGAAAGTTCTCAAAGGAGAAGGAGGCAACAGAAATCCACAGATGATGATCAAGAAAGCTCTCAAGAGATGGCTGCACAGAACATCTGCAATGGTCTGTTTTCCATTGCTATAGAAATATCAGATATTAGGTAGTATATAAAGAAAAGAGGTTTATTTAGTTCATAGTCTTAGAGATCCAGGAGCATGGTGTCAACATCTGCTTAGCTCTGGTGAGGGCTTCATGAAAGAGGGTACTTTGGAGGAAGTGTGTGGAGAGGAAAAGATCCCACCGATAGACAGGGGGACAGATAGGAAGGAGATGCCGGTTTTTCTTGTTTGTTGTAACTCAGGCTTGTGGAAACTAGTGAGTCCCATGAGAGCTACTTAATCGTCTAATTATGAGTCCCCAAGGATCCCATCGCCTTCCACTGGGACCCACCTCCTTTGTTTTTCTTTTAGAGCTGAGAATTGAACGCAGGGCTTCACATATCCTAAGCAAGTGTGTGAAGAAGTGTTTTATACAACTGTTGAGTGGTATGAAAAGACTGATATGAAGCAAAATTTTAATGAGACAATATTAACTCCAAGGTAAAGAAAAAGGTAACAATCATAACCATTTATTTATATGTAATCGAGTACTTTTGATATGCCACTCAATGCTCTAATCCCCTTTACACATGTTCCCTCATTTAGTCTTTACAATTGCCTTAAGATTGATATCTCCATTATGTGGAGAAGGAAAAATAGAAGGACTGAAGTAGAGGACTAAAGTAGGCTTTAAACAGTCTGTCACTCTCTAAACCACTCATCTATGAGAGGAAATGTAATCATAGCAATTGCATTGGCTCAACAGTAAACAGTAATTACACAATCAACATAAATTCATGGAATACAGATTGACTGAAAAATGTCACATAAGTATATTAAGAGGATGGGGGTGAAAATTAAGATGGATGTAAAAACAAATAGTTAACTTTCCCTACAATAGTAAAGAGTGTCTAAGTACCTAAACACACATGTATAGATGTATATATGTGTATGTTTAGATATTTAACTTTATATTATTACAGATGATGTATGTCTCTCTTATATAGACAAATATTTGAAAAATAGAGGTAAATAGCAGGAGAAAAAAAAGATACTTCTCAGCCATTTACCAGCATTCTATTTTTATTTTAAAACTATATACATGTAATGCATATACATATCTATACCTATAATATACCTGAATCTATGTATATGTGCTAATGAAAAACATTTTTAATGGACGTTTTAATTTTGCATGGACAACCATCCATGCAAACCAGAAATACTTGCACATCTGCTGTGTTGATAACTGCAGCCCAAGTATGCCTCCGCTGTGCTGGTGTCTGGAATCTTCCCCATCCTCTTTCACCCACTGAAAGCTTTCCTTAAAGGATAAAGGCCTGGCAAAGCAGAAATCTCAGGACCAGCTTCAACACCACTGCCAAATGGGCGCTGGCTTCTTTCCCAGAGTCTGTTCCTATGTCTTCCCACTTGTTAGTATTTCTTAATATTATCTTTGCTTGCAAAATTATGTTAAGTGAAGAAGGGAAATTCAAAATATATAAAGTCAATAAAATGAGCTTGTGTGAGGAATAATGCATTCTCCCTTTACACTTGTTTCTTAAATATTTTCCATAAAAAGCAAAGATTAATTTTAAGATTGACAAGAAATGTAAGAGAGTGAAAAAATGAAACCCAGATGGATACAGGCATGGCTAGGTGCCCGTATTACAATACATGGCACAGGGCAATTCCCACTTTCATAGCAATAGCCTGTGAACATTCAAAAGACAAATCCTGAGAGTCAATATATGGATGCGAGTCCCTTGGATGCCTGCTAGGTGAAGCACTGAGAGAGGAATCCCTGCAGCACCGGGGAGACTGGTGAAGTAAAAACCTCTCAGCTTTTTCCCAGCTCTCGGTGCAGTCTCCAGGTACAAACAGGGTCCTTGTGTCCACTAATCGTGATAGATCAAGCTCATTGGATTAAGAAATGCCCAGCAGATTAGTAAAGCACACTCCTGGATGTGTCTGGTGAGATGTGGAGACAGCCTTGGGTACTAAGTATTTCCTTTGTGGTGCTCCTCTCTTGCTCTACTCCTGGTCAGCAGCCATGAACTAAACATCTTTGCGGTGCCATACCCTTCTGTCGTGATATTCCTGCCTCAGACCCAACTGTCTATGGACTGAATTCCCCCAAATTGTAAGTTAAATTAAATCTTTCCTCCTTTCAGTTTCAGGTCTTGGGTATTGTGTCTCAGGGACATGACAGCTGGTAAATACAGTTCTGTGTGTCTGGATCTTTCCATTTTTCATGAAAAGCCAGAAACCTAGATTTTTATGTGAAATCTCATCTATTCAACATGAAAACTATTCCAAAAACATTTAAACATGTGCTGTCTTTCTAAACTCATGCATGTGCGTAGCTACAGTGCATGGTCTTTGCAAAAATGAGATGTCTATTTCATTTACACCAATTAAGGATTCACGTCTGGTGTAGAAGATGCCAGCCTGGGAAGAATCAAAGAACCTTCATAGCATCTGCCATCCAGTTTCTGCTTTGTTCTCTCTCTCTCTTTTTTATGTACAGGTAGCTCTCTACCCATTGCCCAAGTGGCAGACTTACTAAATGAGGAAGATGTTTCTTAATTAGTTTCTTTGCTCGTTCCTCATCTCTTCCCTTTTCCAATCACATTTGAATGTTGAATTGCCATTCATGGGTGGCTTAGAGCAATTAGAAAATTTTAAACTGATGGATTGATTATCAGTCAGTACCTTGCATTTTAGAAATTCCTGCTGCAGAGACAAATTCCCTGTGTTCTACTTGACTTTTAAAACAATACTGCATCCAGACATACTGAAGGAGATATGCTTGGCCAGAACTTGCTGATGGGGAAAAGCAAGTCCCCACAGCTGTTGGTATCTAACAGAGGGCACGTTAAGATTCTCAATTAGCATTTCAGAAATTAACTTTCATTTAGTAGGTTTGAGTTGCTCTTGTAAATTAATAGTTATAAGCCGTCCAGCATAACAATGGAAGGGTAAAACTGCCCAGTAATGCACTGTGGTGTTTAGCAGCCCTGAAATGCGCATACAGTGGGAGAAGTTGGGACAGTTAAAGGACAGGACTCCTCAAGTGTCATCTGAAGCACAGTTGTGACCAAATCACTTAGTGGTATTTAAAAATACGTATTCCAGAGTCCAGCTCTTGACCTACCCAATCAGATTTTATAATGGGACCAATGCCTCTGAACTTTAACAAGCTCCCCAGCTTGTTTTTATGCACAGTAAATTATAAAACCTATCACCACATAGCTTTTATTCTGGTTTCTAAACAGCTGCCAAGGTTTCAGATTTCAGGGTGGGAAAGCAGTGAAAAGGGTAGCATTGTCTCCCCTTTTGATCAGATAAAAGAGCTTAATAAATAAGAGAAAAGAATATGAGGGAGGTAGAACCACTCATATAAGGATTAGAAAATCACATTTGCAATGAGGTCATTTCCAAAACACCAGTTATGAAAGGAGATAACCCAGTCTAATGGCAAGGGCCATGGACATGGCCAGCCACTGTCATAAATTTCTTCAACAATATTTACCAAGTCCCTGTATATAAAGCATTCAAACCAAAAGAGATTAAGTAGAATATCTAGAATCATTTAATATTGATAACATGTACAGGTCAACTGAAAGTACATTTATTATATTTTCTATGTTTCTGTGCAAATGACATACTATTAGTGACATAAACACAGGCAGAAAGACAATAATGATGTATCTGACATGTTACTGATCAATCTATTAGAGAATTTTAATATGTGATCAATGAGGTAGAGTCAGTAGATTTACAGAAAAATATCTAACCTCAAATAGCAATTCACTGGTGCCCTCAAACTCTGATAATCTAAATAGACACCATTTTTTCCAGTGGGCAATTTGGCAATATGTACCAAAAACCTTTGAAATGTCTGTCTCTTTTAATCCTGTAATTTATACCTAGAAATTTACACTATGAACAAAATTACCCACATAATGAGTGACTAAAGCCTATACTGTATGTGTCCAAAAGTTGGGGAAAAGTTAAATAATTTAGTCCATTTGGTATATTTTTACCAAAGCAACTATTTCTCCAATTAAACTGAAAAGCCTCAAGGAATCAAATTTTTGATCATTCATGGTTGGCCCTTTCTATGGGAGCAGTATTTTGTTCAATCATATAAAATGTGGGTTTTTTGTTTCCAGCATTGGGATTATGTTGTAAACAAGTCAGAATCCAGAAGCTAAGATAAATTGGACGGAAGTGAAAGAGACACTTACGTTCAGTTCATCTCATGGAAATGGACATTCCCAGGGTATGTAGGCCATCTGTGGAAATTCCATCAGGCTAAGATGACATATGCTTATCTGGGAAAAGGGCCAAGCTAAATGGATTATATGTCAAACAGAAGAGACATAGACATGGAAGGCAGAAGCAGTGGGATTTTCTGGTTGCATTAGGATACATCACAGACCCTGAGCCTGAGCAATTTGTTTCTTTCATGTGGCCTGGGCATCTTCCTGGATCAGAAGCTGGTCTGAGAAGAAGCTTAGGTACTAGGTGTGGGTAAATGGATGGAAAATGGAGGAGCTAATACCATCTCCAACCTTTTTTTGGTGTGCCGTCCTTTACTCTAGAGCTGGGACAGCTAAACACTACATATTCCAGACTTCCCTGAACTAAGATAATCAAATACATTTATGTGAGACCTGAATTTAGAACCACACTCTGCAGGGAGAGAGGAGGTAGCACAAAAGGCATTATTTTATTTTATTTTAAAGAGGATAAAATGAAGCAAAATAAAACAGTATAAAACCAATCAAAACAAACCACTATTGACTTATTACAATGAGGTATGTGGAAAAGAAATCGTTTTTATTTTGGAGTCTAAAAAATGACTTGTTCTGGAAAAGATAAGGATCAAGTCTAAAGAACTGAAGGTATAAAATTTGTATTATATAATAAAAGATTAGAAAAATGTGAAAGAATTAAAAGATGTCATGAAGTTTTTCTTCTTTAAATAAGGTAAGAGTTGGCAGGAAGGGAAACTAGAGGGAAATTAAAGAGAATTTAGATACTATCTAGGTCCCCACGAATAGTCCCCTGACTCAAGTTTTAGGTACTGTGTACATGATAGGAGCTCAAGGTGTATTCTTAGAGCTAACATAAGAAGAGGATTTGACATTGTGGTTCACTAGTCATAATGTAGCACAAGGGATAGAAGCCTCCCCAGTGTTTCTCCTGGCA
>RJWT010032132.1:0-14179 GCA_004365215.1 Cuniculus paca | reverse complement strand
TTTTTTTTTTTCCTGGTCTCACACTGAACCACATCCCCAGTGACTGTATTTTGAGACAGGGCTCTCTGACTTGTCCAGGCTGATCCTGAACTTCCTATTTTCTTGTCTCAGCCTCTTGAGTAGCTGGGATTATAGGTGAGCACCACCAGCCCTGGTTCTTCTCTTTTTTTTAACATCATGTTTTGCAAAAGTGGTAAAAGAAGAGAGGGGAATCATGTGAGTGGGCTGCACTTGCTGTGGAATACACTAAACCAGTTCCATTCAAAGACTGGCAATATCAGCCTCCCCCAGAATGTTGTAGAAATGAACATTTATTGGCCCTAAGAATAGGACTTCTGAATAGGACTTCTGAAGGGTTGGAGAACAGTCTAGGAACATGAGTTCTATCCAGACTCTCAAGAGATCTAGTCCAGCCTGTGACATTACGTTTAGCCACCTTTTCTGTTTCATCATCAGCCATGAGGGTTAGAAATGACAGAGATTTTCGCTGAGGTGGGCGATAGTTTTCAGATGTGCATTTTTTCCAACTAAAACATATATGCAAAAGCTATGAACTATCCAGGTAAAGAGAAAACTGCAAAGTGTATGTAAGCATTCATTGCTGTGGTTGAAACAGCTATTGCTATCTTACTGGGTTTGAATTTTAGTTGACAAATTCTCTCTGATGTCTGCTTAGAAATTCATAAAGGATTAAATTGTCTTTTAAAGCAGAAGGTAAAAGGGTACACACGCACACGCAGAGCTTCTCAACTAGGGGTGAGTTCCAATAGGAAACAGGAAGACTCATCACTGTACCCTAGAAGCAAGCTGCATCCCACAGTCCTGTCACTAGTGGCACTAACAGAGCCAGTGTGAGTCACTAGAGAAGTTCCAGAGGACATTCCTGTTCATCATTCACAATTCATTCAGCAGTCATTACTGAGCACCTAGCATGGGCCTGGATACCTGGACCGAGCAGACAGGGAGGTCATAGGTTACAAGCTCCTGGGAGGGGCAAATATTATGTCATCAGAAGAGGAGACCGTAAGTGTGAATGGAGGAAAGTTCTTGGGAAAGAGAACAGTACGATGAACAATGGTAATGATGGTGCCTGACATAAGTTGGAGGGTGCCTGAGCAAGTGACATTTAGAGACAATAGAAGTCAGCGTCTCCAGGCGAAAACTGTGAGGTCATGTGCTGAGGTCAAGGAGTGGGAAAGACAAAGCACAGGAAAGGTGGGGTGTCTGCAGCAGCTGAGCCAGGGCAGAGGCAGGGGTGTGAAGGCTTGGAGGCTGGGCTAGGTCACACAGGGCCCCACAGGCACATGTAGGACCCTGGACTTGATAAGTCTGTAAGTTACTCAAGGGTCTTAGAGAGGGAACTAATACAATGATGCTTTCCCAGTCACACTATCATCATGGGTACATGCCTGAGACTTGATCGCAGCCTCTCCAAGTGGATGCAGGAAGACAACAGGAGGCTGTTCTGTGCATTTTGAGGCTGGCTTGGGAAATACTCACTGGAACTATAGAAAACTGAACACAACTGAAAATCAAAAGAATACAGAGAATGATTGAATGTGACAGGTGGTATGCAGGGAAGTGTTAAAATCAATATCCATTTACCTTAGTAAGAGTGGATGGGAGGCTTTTTATGAAGGGAGGAAACACAGAACGCTCAGGGTTAAGGAATGATGATGATTTGGTTTTGCCTAGAGTGAATCTGAGGTCCTTGCAAGGCCAAGTGGAGGCGTCAGATAAGGATCTAGTGCTTAGATGAGAATGTGGAAGGAGACGAAAGCATGGGTTTTGTCAGCTGGCAGAGGATCCCTATTATGATTTAAACATGATGTGACCCCAAAGATGCATGAAGTGAGGGTTTGATTCCCAAAGCAACAATGTTCAGAAGGGGGACCCAGACAGCTGATCGGGTCAGGAGAGTGCTAACCTCATCAGTGGATTGACCCATGAGTCCATTAATCCACTGATGAGTTCATGGCTGGGTGGGCTGTTAGGAGGTGGGGACCAGTAGGAGGAAGCAGGTCACAGGGAGTGTGATTTTGAAGGCTGTGTCCTGTTCTAGGTCCCTCTTCTCTCCCTAGCTCTTTCTCTCAGCTTCCTGGTTGCCAAGAAGAGAGCAGCCTTCCTCTGCCACACCCTTTCGCCATATTGGTGCCTTGGAGCCACCTATGGACTTAATCCTCTTAAACTCTAAGCCAAAATACAGATTTTTCCTCCTTTAAGTTGTGTATGGCAGGTATTTTGGCCCAGCAAAAAAAATCTGACAAGCTGACTAATGTCATCTATAAAGTCAGACACTGAAAATCTTGCAGAAAGGAAGTCCTGAGAAGAAGGGGCCAGGACCAAGCCCGCCAGGATGCTAACGGGTGGAGGTCAGGAGAGGTGGAGGAGCAGCCAGGGAGAGAGAAGAAAAGGGGAGAGAATGCAGTGAGACAGAAGCTGAGAGGAGAGGGCACAGGACAGGAGAGGAACTGGCCAAGTGGGAAGCGTCTCTGTGATTTAACCAAGAGGAAAACTTTGAAGCAGCAACATGGAGGGTGGCAGCCTTCGAGGAGCAGCTTCAGGAAAGGAGTGAGCGACTTGAGAAGTTCAGCTGTGAGAGATGCAGCCGTGGTAGCTGGAGGTGAGTGCAAGTTCAAAGGAGGATTTTCTCAGACGGGAGAAGCTGCATGTTTGACTGGGAAGTGGAAAGATTCAGTTATGAATGCAAACTGAGATCCAGGAGACAGAGGAGATGGCGTGGGATTCGAAGTTGGTGAGTGAGCAGATTACAGACTGCTCTGGAAAGCCTCGAGGGACGCTCGTTTGTAATGGGAGGACTGACTGATCCAGAGAGCAGGTGGATTAGACGGTGGGAGGCTGGCGAACTGCTGGCCGAGTACTGCTGTGCTCTGTGTTAGGTTTGTGAGGTAAAATCACATAGGGCGGCTAGGAGGAAGGGAATGAAGACAAGCAAGGAGGGAAGAGAGGGACTACCAGCCCAGAGCACTCTTAAGGAGCAGAATCAAGTCCACCGAGCTGCTCGGTGACAGCAGAGCCCTGTGCTGTGGCGGAAAGGGAAGCTAGCTATTAACTCCTTGGTTCCCATCTGGACAGTTAGCCAGGGCAGGGGGGCATTCCTCAGCATGAGCTCAGCTTCCTAGTCAAAGGGTTTTGAAAGGTTCCAAAGTGCAGTGACTTCCTCCAACAACAAAAAAAGGAGCATCTCAGAATACTACCACCAATAACTCGCTTTAAGTGTAAACTATAAATAAATTATCCCAGTGAGTTATTTTAGAGTGTAGTCCCTCCTTTATATCATGAGCAGTGGCCCTGGGCATAATAGATGGATGGAAAAGTAGAGTTAGGGAGGTCCAGGCATGGACTAACTTGCATTATATGGATAATATTTTTTCAGAAATAAATCGATCTTTCATAAGTACAACACTTTTCATTTTACACACACACACACACACACACACACACACACACACACGCATACACACATACACACACAGAAAGAAATTTTAGAGGCTGTTTGGAGGTTCAGAGCCAATATCCCTTAGTGAGAATGCCAATGGACCGCCAAGGGAATTCAAAGTGACCCAGACCGCAATTATGTGAGTTGCAAAGAGTTACCTTGGTTTCAGAATGAAAGTACAGGGCCGAGTTTGTCAAAATTTGCATCCATAGGCAACCCAGTATCCAATCATTTCCCTTCTACTTTATTACAGCTTGGAATAACAGACAGCCTAAGTGTTTTCATTTTGAAAAGGATTAATTCTTCCCTCTGCATTTGAACTTAGTAATTACTGTCTTGAGTTGGGAGTGTAGCTCAGTGGCACAGTACGTGCCTAGCACGAGCGAGGCCTTGGTTTCAGTCCCCAGCACTCTAAGAAACAAAAACAAAAAGCCACTTCTGCCATACCATCGTTTTATATTGACTTTCTTCCTACTGAGTGTGGATGCTATAAAATCCTTTGTGACACCCCAGAGGTCCCGGCTGATAGTGTGGAGAAGTCACACGTCTCCTAGAGAACTCAAGAGCGCAGGTACAACTTTATCTTTCCCAGCACCTCTACACACAAGGACGTTCCCTGAGAATGGTGCTTGCAAAACCTGCACTTAGTAAACAATGCACAAATCTCCAAAGGCAGAATGCTTTAAAATCACATGGAAAACTAGGAACATGGGAGTTTCTTCACATGCTTCTGCTCCTCGAGTTCTGTCAAGTCCTCGGTCTCTGTGCCTCTTCTTTTCCCTGCAGTGTACAATAGCATCTCTTAAATATGTCCAGAGCCTCTCAAATTTAATTACTGATACTAATCTACACCAACTCAGTCACTAAGGTTTTATCTGCTTCCCTGAGAAGCTTCCCAAGTACATTTTCCCTACTTGAAAGAGGCACAAGGACACCAGGCAGAGGACTTGCCTCCTAAGGTTCCAAGGGCTGTCCAGCTATTTCTAATTAGCCTAGGTATTGGAAGGATCTGAAGCATTCATTTCATCTCTAATTAGAACAGAAGTTTCTCTTTTACCTTTAGAGAGTCTTATGAAGGGTGCCAATCTCTTGTTCGGCTCCTGGGATACCAGAATTAATACCAAGGTATGGGAAAGAAATGATGCCATTTATTTACTTTATTTATCAACTTGATTTCTCCCCAGCAAAGCACGTTGGCAAAAGAAGGAAAGAAAAAAGAAAGAAAGAAAGAAAGAAAGAAAGAAAGAAAGAAAGAAAGAAAGAAAGAAAAAAAGAGAGAGAGAGAAGTGTAGGCTGGAAAGATTTTCATGTTAACCTCCACAGGTTGCCTTAATACACTGGCTGTGGAATAGCATTAAACACTCACAAGTTAACGACCTTTGTGGGGATGAGATTTGAACACAAACAGGCAGCACAAAGGAGAAGCGTGTCATTCCCAGTTGTGATTCTTTCAGAGTCCAGTTGTTCATGCACAGTTAGAAGAAACAACACATAGATCAAGGGACACCTGCCTTCCACCTTCCGGGTTTCAAAAGCCCAGGTGTTCTGTCCACTTGCTTTCCTACCTCTACACGATTTAGCACACAGACCATGAAATGGGATAAGTGGATGGATCAAAATTCAATTCCTCCTTTTGACAAGTCACCCAGTTAGCTGGGTAAGTCTTTGATCCAATAGAAAACTTCATTATAATCCTCCTGAGTTGTGAAAATACAGGATCAATTACATTTCCAAGTTAAGTGCAAAGTCATACGCTTTATTCCTTCACTCTTCACCTCCACCCTCCATTCACTTCAATCTTTGGGTGAACTTCCGGTTTATCTTTTCAGTCTGCCTGTTCCGTACAGGAGTGCCACAGTGAAGTCAGGGTGTTCTGGAAGCCCCACAAAAGTTTTTGTTGTTGTGGTTCAAACTGAGACTACCATACCTAGAATGCAATTGACAAGGACAACCCAAGAAGGCAGAGACAAAGCCTGTTTCCCCTACTTCCTGTGACCTAGTAAAGCCTCACATGACAGTGACCCACGGAGAGGGCTGAGAATGGAGAAAAATATGGCCAGTGACTTGCAACTGAAATCATTCACCCTGCAAGATCATATGCTCTGTCTTTTTATTGCTTGTAAATTAATAATCCAACACTACCACTTTTTCAACTGGGCTTCCTCTTTTAAGAGTAAGGTTGCAAAGAGAAAGCTATGTTTGGTAGCACACACCTGTGTCTCAGCACCCAGGGAAACTGAGGAAGGAGGATGAAATGTTTGAGCCATGCCTAGGCAACTTAGCAAGATCCTGTCTTAAAATAAAAATGAATAGGAGGGCTAGGGGCGTAGCACCGTGTGAAGGACCTGGGTTCAATCAATCCCTAATATCAATCCCTAACAACACCGTGCCAAAATAAAATCCCAGAAACTATGCAGCTTAAACAATATGAACTTATTTCTCACAGTCTGAAAGGCAGGGAGTTCAAGATCACATAGGTTCATTCTGAGAGTTCTTCTCCTGGATGTAGACGGCTGCATCTTGCTGTGTGCCCACACTACCTCCTCTTTGTGCATAGCATGACAGAATACATGCAAGCTCCCTACTGAGTCTGCTTACAAGGGCACTAATCCTATCAGCTCAGGGCCCCACACTTCCAACCTCCTTTCTTTACTACTTCCCTAATTGTTATGGTTGATACACTGTGTCAACTTGAGAAGTTTAGAAGTTTGAGAGACTCAGCAGGGAGCCAGATCCTTACTTTGTAAATATTCTCATCCTGTGCAAGAGGAGGGCACAGAGATTCTGTGAGTGCTACACCCACCCTGGGTGGGAAGGAGTAGCCTGTGTACAATATAAGGGAGGAGATGACGCTTGCTCTTGTCCCTTTTTGTTTTGGCTGCTTTTGCTTGCTGCTGTCTTGAAGTGTTGCCATAGTACTGTGCCACCCTGCCTTGGAGCCAGCTGATTATGGACTGAAATCTCCACAAACAGTGAGCTAAGTAAACCTTTCCTTCCTTCATTTCAGGTGTCAGGTGTTTTGTCCCAGCAACGAGAGAAAAAGTAACCAAGACACTAATGTTCCCATGTTTAAATATAGACATTGAGGACAGGGAGGGTTTCAACATACCCCAACATGTGAGGGTGGGGCAAATTTTCAGTCCATAACAGAGAGAAACAAGGGGTAAATGATGAGGGTAATTGTTGTATAGTTTTCTTCAGAGCTCTGTATTGCTATAACCAATGTTTACATCATTTTATACTCTCATCTGGGTCAAAACTGTGTTGTATATTTGTGTCATTCCATATGCATACCAATTTTATGCTTCCAACTCTGCCATCTCAGCCTCTTTCCTGGGCACCTTTGCTCTCTCCTGCTCCTTCTCTAAACCATAGTGCTTTCAGCTGCACCACAGCCCCTACATTATCATTGTTAAAAAATGACAGCGGTATGGGGAAAACACGACACAGGTAAAACTTTTTTTATATTTTGGTAGTAGGGAATGAACCCAGGGATTTTGCACTGAGCTACATCCCAGCCCATTTTTTACTTTTTGTTTCAAGCCAGGATCTCGCTAAGTCACTAAGTTGCACACACTGGGCTAGAACTTACCGTCCTCTTGGCTCAACTGCTCAGAGCGCTGGGATTACGGAGGTGTGCCGCCATGCCTGGCTAAATCATTTTCATTTGAAAATGGAAAACTTGTTCAGTAATTTTACCATAGAATAAAAATCACATAGCCTGTTGGATAATGCTTCTGTGAAATGAGATTCTGTCGAGGAACCAAGATTATCTTGACTTTCATTCCTAGGTTTCAGTCCATGCTTAGTATTTTGTTTTTGCTGAATGGAAATGCCATTCATAAATATAATAGTCATAGAAGAACTAGACTGAGGCCCAATATAGATGATACAGACTGGAACACATTTTAGTTATGTCCTGGAAGGAGTTCACCTGAGATGTGGTCGCTCTGGTAGTCAGTCTCTGGAATGCCTTATTTGTACTCAGTGCAGAGGGCACAGCTACTAATTAAATCTGCCTGGGGTGTGTAACACAACTGCTCCTTGCAGGTCACAGAGCTTAAGGCAGCAAGCTGGCTGGAAAGGAAACAACTATGATAAGGAGAATGCTGATAGCAATGTGCTGCTAATTGTTCCTAATACTCAGAATGACAATTCTTGGAGAACATTGGCCTAATTAATTCTTAGTTTATGGATCTGGATACATTTAGCATTCTTTTGGCTAAACACAGCTGACCTCTAACATATTTCTAAATTGTTGCATATAGTATAATATAATATAAATGCAAGATACACATATACATGTGTACATATATGAAACTACATGGCTGGATTAGAAGATGATTTCTTTCTTTCTTCCTTTTTAACTCATACTAATGCAATAAAGAAGTAAGCTCATTAAAAATTAGGAGCTTTTGACTTCTGGTTTTCCATAGTTCACAAAACCTAGCAGCAGTTTCAAATGCTGCAATGCCAGTTTCTAAATAACAAAGTAGCCACACACCATTGTCTGGTATCACTGAGCACTTTGTTGACCACAGAAAGGCAAGCCACGTTCAGACTGACCCTGAGAAGCGCTCTGACTCATCACTTGCGGACACATGCAAGATCGCTGCTGAACTACCCCAGGCCAGTGAGTCGTTTAAAGATCATTTAACAAGATATTCCACAGCCTGTTCTAGATCCGTATTTCCTATTCTAAGAACTTGTAAGATAAGGAAATGCCACCTCCTTGCCTAAACCTCTCAGGGGGTAGCTCACTTCATTCCCGGCGAAGGTGAGAAGTATCTGAGTGCAGTGGCAAAGCATCTATTCTGGAATTTCTGCCTGGTCCTGCTAACAGATAGTTCCTTTGGTCATGGTTCTATCAGGAGCTTCTGAAGTTCGCGGTGCAGCCTTTCCATATGCCTGCTTCCTCTCCTGAAGTTCTCTTGTGGTTCTCCCCAATTATCATGATGAGCAGGGTGAAGTCTGCCTTGTTCACCTCTATATTCTCTATACCTAGAACAAAACCTAGCACAGAAGCTCCTTAACTGTTCGTCAGGTTAGGTCTCAATAGGCCTGTTAGTCAGGGTTTTGTCATTATGACAACACTTAACATAAGGGACTTAGAGAAACAAAGATTAATTTTGGCTTAGGGTTTCAGAGGTTTTAGTTCATGGCCAGCTGGCACAGACCAGAGAGGAGGGAGAACATCATGGTGGAAGGGTGTAGTGGAAGAAAGCTGCTCACCTTACGACAGGCAGGAAGAAGAGAGCAGGGGACCAGCCCAAGAGAAAGGGGCTGGGGACTAGACATATTCCCCAAGGTCACACCCCACAATCTATTTCTTTTAACTAGGCCTTACCTCCTAAATTTCCATTACCTTCCAATAATGTCATCAAATCACGATCTTATCAATGAGTTAATCCACTGATGAAATTAGAGCTCTTGTGAGCAATCACCTTCTGAATACCCCATCTCTGAGACTTGAGTGGGGCATTTTAGATCTAAAGCATAAGGCCCACATGAGCTAAAAATATCATGAGTCAAAATACATTTCATACATCCTAGCTCGGACCGGACATCCCAGCACAGCGCCCTGAGAGTCAGTTATTTCCCCCGGTGATTTTGGAGCTGCAGCTGCTGTCACTGCCCAGCATCATTTGAGACAGGATAGGACCATATGTTACTTGCCTAGGAAAAGATCTAAATTCAAAATACAAAGTAGAATTTCTGTTAAATGTAGATGCTATCATGCCACTGTAAAGTTGAAAAACATAAACTATTTTAAGTCAGGAGATATCTGCAAACAGCAACTATTCAAAACATAATTTGTTAAAAGCACAAAAAATATGTAAAAGAATGAAAGGAGAGATACGCAAACTATTTTGTCCTTCTCACTTCATCAAAGAACAAACTCGATGAATTACAGTTGTAGCATTCAAGGCTCAATGACAGCTGACCCACGATGCCACGGTGGGTCCAGCACAGCTGTCCCAGGTACGAACATCACTGCAAAGGGATCAGAAGGGATGAAAGCGGACAACTTTAAGAGAAGTTGATGATGCAACGCTGTGCTCTTCTACTGCGTTACGTGGCTTCGAACATTTCATCATATTTAACAGCCCACTGGGCTCAACTTCTGATTCTAAGTGACACTTTCTATTCATCACTAGGAATTTATTATTTCCCAGTGAGCGAATCCGAAGTTGTGTTTCTTAGCAGCTGGGCACATGGGGGCATTTTCCTCTGCTCTCTTCTCATGAGGCTGTTCCAAGGTATCAGTCTTATCCACCTGTAACAAAACCGGCTCACGGTTTGTCAAATTATTCAGGAACAACAGTGACAGGAACGGTGGATTTGTAGACACAGTATGGGAACAGGAAGGATCACCCAGATGCCTAGACTGGGAAACCTGGTTTTGTACCACTCATCTAGTGCTAACCCTGTTGTATGACCATGGGCAGGTCAGCGCATGTCTCTGCCCCTGGTTTCTCCATTTAATGAAAAGTTCAGATGAGATATTTTGAAGGTCTCTTCAAGTTCTTAAACATTACGATCCTACTTAAAAAAATGAGTGCGTTGAGTGAGTCAGAAATCTTCAGGAAACAAATTGACATATTCCTGGTGGCACACTTGGACCCAAGAAAGCCTTCCCTGAACCTGTTGTCTGTGACAATGTCCCTGCAGTGCTGCCCCTCCAAAGGGCGAGATGACCAAGCCAAGGGTGGGCCCACCAGGAGTCCCCTCCTTTAAACCACACTCTGGGTACTTGGGACCCCCTGCATTCCATGGCCAAGAGCTTCCTGAGGATGGAGCCAGAGCAGGTGTGCTGATGCGTGTCCAGTGGTGGGTGTCCACCTGTGCCCCAGAGGTTTGGGTGGTGGTAGGAATGGGCAAAGAGAAGGAATAAATCCAAAAGTTGAGGACAGGGAAACTGCATTCACCGTCTTGTTAGTGGGGGACCTATAGGAGGTCCCATTATGCTTCCGCAGTGACAGAAAAGAAAGAAAATAGGAGAGAGGAAGTGGTCTCTTCCTATCTGCTCTTGGGAAATCTAAGATAAATTGTTCTGTTTTCTGCACATTTGAGGTTCTGTATAAACCGCTGTACAATATAATCAGTACTCTCTTTTTTTAAGACTGTTTGTTAGGCTCAGAGGATACAGAGCTGAATAGCAAGATGCCCTGCTCTCTAGAGGAAACACTGTGTTGTGTATTGCACTGTCTTCCCCTGCTGTCCTGCAGATGAGTGTTGCTTGCTTAAAATGATGAAGCTGATTTTAGAAGGGCTCTTTTCAGGGTGACCATGGAGACAGACAAAAGGACGAGAATCAAAGATAAGCAAAAAGAAAGAGAAAAATGCTTCATATAGAAATCATGGTCAAAACAAAGACAATTTTAGAAGGCTCTGAAGAGCTAAGTTTTTGGAAGGAATTCTTCCAGATCTAAAAAAGGAAACTTCCTCAATCAGTACTAGACAAAAGAAAGTCACTAAAACACAGTATCTTCTCAACAAAGAACTGGCAAAAAAATTACATGGATCAATGTACACACACTGGCAGGACTGAAGCAAGTGAGTATAGATATTTGTAAAAGGGGTCAGAAGGCACAGGGAAATCAAATTTCTCCTAGGAGGCAAAATAAAGATCCAACTCCTTTAAGGCATGAAATGGAGAAACCAGAATCACAGTTCTGATTCTTGGGCTTTTTTATTTGATTGGTGGGATTTTTTGCTTTTTTTTGGCCACTGAGAATAGAATCTCTTTATGAATTATGTTTTTTTTATTAATGTTTAGCTGGTGGGTGTATACAAATTCTATTAAAAAAAACATCAATTTTCCATTCACATACAACTTGTCAAGCCTATATATTAATTCTGCCTATAGATTCTCTTTTACTCCCTGTGAAGACATGCCTTGCTTTTCTGGTTAGAATCTTCAAAATTATGTGAAATAGAGAATGTAAGAATGAATACTTCTTTCTTTCCACTGTCAGAAGAGAAGATTCCTAATATTGCACCATTCAATATGGCTCTTTTTGGGGAGTACTTTCTAGCAGATTAAAATGTCTTACTTGTAACTTCTTATGAGTTTTTTCTTTTTTTAATATTTTGAGTGGATGCTTAATTTCATCAAATATGTTTTTTCTTCTTTTAGACTAATTATTTGATTTTCCTATTAATATGGTCTTATGATAAATTGTATTAATTAATTTTCTAATGTGAGACCATCTATCTTTGGGTAAGCCTCATTTGGACATGATACTGTTTCCCCAGTTGTTGGATTTGGTTTCGTGGTATTTAATCTGTATTATAAGTAAAACTGGTCGAAAACCTATCCTTTCTTATACTGGCTGTTCTAATATCATGATTATAACGTAACCATTCTCTCGTTTTATATTTTCTGGGATAATTTATAGTTTTTCCTTAATGATTAAGAAGAATTTAGCTTAACAATCACCTAAGCCTACTTCTTTTTTCTTTTTTTAAAGGATAATTTTAAATTATTATAAGTGATTTTTATCTAGAATAAATAAATCAGTCTGAAAACTCAGTAACAGGGAAAAATGTAAAAAAAAAGTTTGAGTAAAGAAATAAAATTGCAAATAAGTACATGAAAAGAACTTCAGTAATCATTTAGAGAGATACAAAGTTAAACTGCAGCAAGATAGTACTCACACCACTAGAATGTCTAAAATTAAAAAAATGGTTATTTAAAGTGTAGACCAGTATGAGAGAGACTGAAATCAAATCATATTATTTACAAGAATACAAAATAATACTATCACTTTTGAAAACAAACATCAATTTCTTATAAAGTTGAATATACTCTACTACAACCCAGCAATCTCATTTTCAGTTATTTATCCAGGTGAAATAAAAACATGTTTCCACATAATGGCCCCAAACTACAAAAACACAAAATTCTTTCAATAGTCAAAGGGATGAACTGTGGTATATCCATACAAAGGAGTATTATACAGCAAGAAAAAGGAATAAACTACAGGTACACACCATTTTATGCATAAATCTGAAATGTATTCTCAAAAGGCTACATATCATGTGATTCTATTTACATCACATTCCAGAACAGATAAAATTATAGGTGTAGAAAACAGATCAATGGTTACTAGGGTCTGAGGTGGAAGGACAAGCAGTTTACAAAAGGGCCTGAGCCCTTTGTAGGTCAATAAAACTGCAATGCATCTTCGTCGTGGTGGGGGTTTCATTCTGTGTATGTTAGAATGCATAGAACTATACCTGAAAATGGACAATGTTAGGGTTGGCTCTAGAATGTCCCCCCAGAGACTCATGTGTTCACAGGCTGGACATGAGGAAGGTGATTGGGTTACGAGGGTGCTTGTCAGTGGATTCATCCATAGCTAAATGTGCTGTTAGGAGGTAGAGCCTGGCTGGATGGGGTCACCGGGGGCGAAACCTGGAAGGGCCAATCCGCCTCCCTGGTTCCTCCTCTCTCTGCTTCCTGGCTGCCATGGTGTGACAGCCTCCTCTGCCCAACCCCTTCCACCATGCTGCTTCTGCCTCAGTCCAGCTGACCACAGACTGTAACCGTGAGCCCAAACAGACCTCTCTTCTTTAAGCTGTGGGCATCAGGTATTTTGTCCCAGAGACAAGAAAGTGGTTAAGACAAATGAATTTTCCTGTCTGTCAATATATTTCAATTTTAAAATGTTGTAGAAAAGAGGAAAGTTTTTAAATTACTGACTTAATTGCATACGGATTAGTTTATTCAAATTTTCTAGTTGGACCAGTGCTTAGCTTAACATTATATTATTTTCTAGAAAACCTGTCTTTTTAACCTAGATTTTCAAATTTTGAAAAAAATATTATTCTCAGTTTCTCTTAAGGAGGGGAAGAGGGTTGGAGGGGAAGAGATGGGAGAAAAAAAAGAATCAAGATATATCACTTATGAGTACAAATTCCCTATGATGAATGCGATCACTAGGTTTATCTAAAATACACCAATGAAATTAATTTAAAAATTGTACTCTATAGTGATGCTGTTTTCATATCTTATAGTTTTAAAATGTGTGTCTATTTTTAGGTAATTTGGTTAGGTTTTTATCTATCTCAGAAGTCTTTTTAAGTAACCATTTTTAGATTTTATGAATTTATTGTTTCATTCTTTTCAGGTTTATTAACTTCAGCTTCTTTCAATCTGCTTTTGTAAGGTATGTCTTGAAGGTTATAACTTTTCCTCTACATACAGGATATGCTACAGGTCACATGAGTTTGACATGGAATATATATATTTTCAATCAGTTCTAAAGATGTATTCAATATCAAGTATAATTTATTCTTGAACTTATAAAACATATTTATCATTAAATTTCTAGACTTATGATGGGGCTGCCTATCTCACAGCTTGTTACTCATGTATGTTCATTTTCTTTATCCTGACTTCTTTTTGTCTGCCTGATCTATCAATTCTTGAGAGACACACATTAATATACTCATTCATTGATCCTCCTATTCTGCCAACTTTTGCTGTGCACACTTTGAGACTATGAAATTAGCTATGCCTATTCATATTTTGAATTGTTCCCTTTATCCAATCATAGACTCCAGTTTGAAACATTTCCCCTTTAACAGCTATTTTGCATGATACTGATATAAACGGACATTCCTTTTTAAATATTAGTTGGTATATTTTTATGTTCTTTTATTTTAAACTTTTCTGTAGTCTTTGTCTCTATGTACTTTTCTAAATAGCAT
>RJWT010032131.1:0-14200 GCA_004365215.1 Cuniculus paca | reverse complement strand
TGCCGCCACTGGGACACTTGTTTCCTGCAGGCAGCCAGCAAGGACAGGAAGAAACAACCTGAACCACCCCTGCACGTCCGCCACCATCAGGACACTTGCTTCCCTCAGGGAACCAGCATGGGCAGGGAGAAACAGAAGACAAGCTCCTGTGTGCCTGCCACCGTCACGATGCTTGCTTCCTGCGGGCAGCCAGAGCAGGCAGGGAGAAACAGCCAGACCCACTCCTGCATGCCTGCGGTCATCGGGACACTAACCTCCCTCAGGTAACCAGCATGGGCAGGAGAAACACAAGATATGCCCCGTGCACCCGCAGGCCACCAGCACTGGCCAGGAGAATCAGACAAACGTGCCCCTGTGCACCTGCCGCCATCAGGGGAGTGCTGCAGTAGCCATGCAGACCAAGAGAAGAAGCAGCCCCACCACCACGCACCCATGGCCATCAGGAAGCCTCGGTGTAGCCATGCAGGTCAAGGAAAGCCCGCCCCACGCCCACTCTCTCCCCAGGAACCTGGGTTCTGAGAAGCCCCAGGTGTGTGGCCCATTCCCCTACACAACAGAGGGGCAGCCAACACAAAAAGTGCCTGGGGCCCCACAACCGGCTTGCCAGGAAGAACCCAGGAAAATGTCAACACGAAGGAGCAAAAGGCAATCTCAGACCTCCAGCCAACACAGAACAAGTCTGGGAGATATAGTCATGCAAGAAAATGGAAGTCACACACCTGAAATCTCTGAAAGGATAGCAACTGAAGTAAAGAAACAACTTTATGAGGCTGTAACAGTAATCAGATCAGAAATAATATCTCAGGTAAAAGAAATCACAAACATAATGAAAGAACTGCTGAGTATATCTAAAGAAGACATAGATAAAAAAGAGAAGCATAGGAAAATGATAGAAACCTTGAATGAACAATATAGGAAGGAATTACAGTGCATGAAACAGATTCAAAGAGATATCCAGGAAATTAAAAACTCCATCGAAAGCTGGCAAAACTACTTGAAAGAGACAGAAGATAAACCTTCAAACCTTGAAGACAGGATTGCAGCTAGCGATCATGAAGGAAAGGTCTCTTAAAAATAACAAGGAACCAGGAAATAACAATTCAATGGCTGCAAGACCATGCCAAGAAAAATAATTTAAGAGTGATAAGAGTCGGGCAAAGAAGCAGGGGTCAACACAAATGAAATAAAAAGAATATTTATAGAAGTAATAGCAGAAAATTTCCAAAACATGGGGAAAGGATCTGGCATACAGATAAGCAAGGCATATAGAACTCCAACTAGCCATAACCAAAATAAATCTATACCCAGATATATAATAAACAAGATCCCAGAAATTCAGCACAAGAAGAGAATATTAAAGGCTGTTAGAGAAAAGAAACAAAACACCTATAGAGGAAAACCCATCAGAATCACAGCAGACTTCTCAACATAAACCATCAAGTCAAGAGGAGCTTGGAGTGAAGTATTGCAAATCCTGAAAGAAAACAACTTACAACCAAGACTGATGTACCTTGCAAAACTATCTTTCAAAATTGATGGAAAAATAAGATACTTCCATGATAAAAGAAGAACTGGAGGAATTCATGACCACCAAACCAATCCTACAGAGTGCTAAAGGATATCCTAGAGAGAAATAAAGATGACCATGGTTCCAGGAACAGCAGCAGAGGAAGATCGCCAAACAGGGCAGGCAACTGAACAGAAGGGAAAAGTGGGGAGCCAACAGCAGGAGAATAGTATGGCAGAGACAAGCCAATGCATACCAGTTGTAACCATTAATGTAGATGGCTTCAATTCACCAGTAAAAAGAAACACAGTGAGAGTGGATCAAGAAACAAGATCCACTGATATGCTGTATACAAGAAACAAATTTACCTTGAAAGAAAATGCATAGACAAAAAGTCAAAGGAGAGCAAACAATGTTCCACATGACAGGAAACCAGAAAAAAGCAGGGGTAGCTTCCCCATCAACTGCAGAATGGATAAGGAAGATACAGTATTTTTATAACCATGGAAAACTACTCAGCTATAAAGAAGGATAATCTCGAAGCTCTTGTAGGTAAATGGATGCTACTTGAGATCATGCTCATGGGTGAAATGGTTTGGACTCATATGGATGAACATCATGTTATCTCCCTAGCATAAAAAACTGAAAGAGTTAGTGGGACACAAAACATACAATAGATACTGTGAAAGAGACAGGGGAGGAAAAGTCTAAAAAAAGGAATGTGGTAATCATTGTTAATTTCCTATTACCTTTTTGAATTCCTGTATCATTTTCATTGTTTTGTTAGGTTTGATTTTATTCTATCTTGTTTTATTTGATTTTATTATGTCTGATAGTATGGAAAATTATTTTAAAGATAACAAGAGATATTATGGTAGCCATTGCTGATTTCCTATTATCTGGTTTTGGAGTCCTGTAATGCTTTCATTGTTTTGTTTTGATTGGCTTTATTCTGTTTTGTTGTGTTTGATTTTATTGTGTTTGATGGTATGGACAGCTATTTTGAAGAAAACAGGAGGCATTATGGTAGCCATTTTAGACTTCCTATTATGTTTTGAAGTCCTATTCTGGTTGGCTTTATTCTGTTTTATTTTGCTTGGGTTTATTCTCTGTAAAATAAAGAACAAAAAAGAGTGCTGGCTCTGGGTAATAATATCCACTAGTGCTATCGGCTGCTGGAACAAGTGGCTTCTTCACTGTGTTGATGCTGATGACAGCCTTTAACCACGGTAGTGTGTTTTGTGTTTATTTCACAAAAAGCCATTATCTAGCTATTTTAAAAAAGAAAAGAAAATGAATTCCGATTCTGGATATGAACTGCCTGGGTTTGAATCTTAATTCTCAATACTTACTAGCCACGTGACACTGGAGAAACCATTTGAACCATCTGGAAGATAGGAATCATAACATCTATCAGATGGGGCCACTGTGGTGAAGACATGGTCAGTGTAACGTACTTAGAGTGCCCGGCACGCAGCAAGTATTCGGGTCCAGCTATGCTGTCATTGCCACTGTCGTCAGCACTGTTACCACCACCACCACTGTCACTGTCACCCATCAGCACTGTCTTCATTTCAGGAAAGCTTAAGAACTTAGGTTCTGGGATCAGACATGGGCTTCAACTCAGCTTACCAAAGAGAATAAATCATCAAAAATCATCAACAAATAACCCAATTTTTTGCAATAAACACATAGCAAAACACAGAACACTATTGTTATTTAAAACAGACATATCAACCAAATGCAATGTCAGGTTCTTATTCATATCCCAATTCATGCAAACTATTAAAAATGCACAATTTATTACACTTACGAGGCCACTGAATATGTTAATACTGACAGAATACTTGATAAGATTAAGGAATTACTATTAAACTTGTGACTAGATAATTATGGATATGACTTTAAGAAGATAAATGCTTGTGTCCTAAAGCTGTATTCTCCAGCACCATAGCCACCTGTGGCTATTTAAATTAGCTAAAAATTAAATAAAAGTAATAATTTAGTTCCTCAGTCTCACTAGTCACATTCCAAGTGCTCAACAGCTATATGTGGCTAGTGGCTACAAATATAAAATAGTCCTGTTATCACAGAAAATTCTGTGGTACCACACTGGGCTACAGATAAATAGTTAGTGAAACATCTACAGATGCAAAGATGCGATGACTGGAATGTGTTTCAAAATAAAACAGAAAGAGAAGGAGCCAATGAAGTATGAATGAGGCAAGACTGGTTTATAGTTGTTGCAGGGGGTTCATGGGACTATGCTGTCTGGTAGTCAGTTTTCAGTCAGCTTGGCTAAGCTATATTACCCAAATATTCCAGTAAATGCTAATGTAGGGTTTTCTGTAAAGGTATTTGTAGATGTGGTTTATAAGTAGCTTACTAGGAGTGAGGGAGATTATCCTACCTAGATTATCTAGGCAAATCTGACTCAATCTGTTGCAGAACCTAGAGACAGAACAGAGAATTCCTGAAAAAGACATTCTGCCTGCAGACAAGAGCCTGTTCATGTCTAAAAGAGTAATTCTGCCTGGTCAGCCTCCATACCCACATAAGCCAAGTCCTTGCAGTAAATCTCTATGTATCTCTTATTGGTTCTGCTTTTCTGGTGACATCCTAACAGTCTACTTCCATAGTTTGTGACTTTTTTAAAGTGATCTGTTCTTTCACAGAATCACTGTGAAATAAGAACCACAAATATTAACTTAACATGGTACCTGCCACAAAATAAGTCTCAATAAATGGTAACTCTGAGGACATTTCTCCAACTATACCTATATAATCTTATGTTGCCAAAATTTACAATACCTGTGACACAAAATACAAGGTTCGACCAAAAGATACACTATGCATTTAAATGTTCATTACTGTTAAAGACATATCAATCACCATTATGTCCCTTCAAAATACCCACCACACACACACACACACACACACACACACTCCAAGCACACTTATCCCATTATTCTTGCCACTTTCTAAAGCAGTTCTGGAAGTCCTTTTTCATGTCTTTAGTTGCACTGCTGTGGCTGCCTTGATGTCCTAAATCAATTCAAACCATTTACTGTTCATGGTTATTTTGACTTTGGGGAACAGCAAGAAGTCATATGGTGCTGTATCAGTGAATAGTATGGAAAATGACACACTGTAAGATTTTTGTGAGCCTCTCTTCCTGTAGAATGGCACCAGGCAGCAGCATTCACTGTATTTTTGACGACACCACATAAAGACACTCATGAGATCTGTGTACAAGGCCTCATTAAACTTGATTGAGAAGTATTTCTCAGTAGAGGAAGAAGATGATCAAAATGTTATGCCAGAAACTACCTCTGAAGGCTACACTTTCCAAGTTCAGGATGGGGCTCCTGGTACCTTTAACTTCTAGGTGTACAGCTGAGGGAGGCATCAGTTTTTGTTGTGTACTATGTTCGGTATAAGTGTCTGTTTCTGTACTAAGAACTTTTTTTTTTAAATGTGGTTTGTCCTTGTAGCACTTTTTACAACAAAACTATACTTGAACAGTTCCAAACTGTACATACTGTATGAAGCTTATCCTCTCAAGGGGTTTCTTATTTCTATGTGGAATTTCATATTTTGCAGTGTCCTGTAAATAAAGATTAAATTCCACCCTTGGCTTTAAAAAAAAAAAAAAAGACACTCATGAGAAAGGACCTCCAGAACTGCTTCAGAAAGCAGTGAGAATGATGGAGTGTGTCAACCTGGGGAAAGGGGAGTATTTTATCAGTGGCAGTGTGTCTTTTAGTGTAATAAATCTTTTAATTTAAACATGCACCATTGTCAAATCATCCCCTGTAGTTACATACTATAATGACTCTGTATTACTATTTTCATTTCAATTCCACTGTATCTGACAACAGGCTCTTTAAGGTAGAATGACTCACAGCATGTCAAGCGATCCCCATGAATCCCCTCTTGAATTGAGCTGAATTGAACCAAATTAAGACTAAATGACACATTACAAAAAATCTAGTGCAGACAAAAAAGTATTGTGCAATTAAGTTTTTAATGTTATTCTCTAAAGTGAAAAATTTTAAAAACCTAAATATCAGACAATAGGTAATTGACTACATCAAATTATGATACATTTGGACAACAGATATATACAGTTATGTTTACTATGTTTCACACTTAGAAATGCTCATAATATATTAATTCTTTAAAATAGGCTGTGATGTTCTCCATATAATAAAATCTCGACTTTTTTTTTTTTTTTGAGACAGGGTCTCTCTGTGTAGTACAAGCTGGCCTTGAGTTCACTATGTAGCTCAGGCTTGCCTCAAACTCATGGCAACCATCTTGCCTCAGCCTCCCCAGTACTAGGATTACACGCACACACCACCACGCCCAGCTCTCAATTTTTTTATAGAGAAAGTATTTTTAAAAGACAGAAGTGTACAAAATGGTAACCATGGTTGATCATGGGTACTATAATTGTAAAGTGTTTTTAATTTTATTGTTGTTCTTGTGTTGCAAGAGAATTTTTATACAGTGAAATGTACAAATCTTAAGTATATACTTTGGTGAGTTTTGAAAAACAACTATTTTCATAAAACCCACAGCCCCATAAAAAAACAGAAGAACATTTCCATTATCCCAGAACATGACCTGAACATCACACACCCACACACACACACACACACACAACTGGCCCTTCATATCTGGTGGTCCTGCATTCATGGACTCAGCCAACTGCAAATCATAAATATTCAAGGGAAAAGCCTGAGTCTGTACTAAATACATACAAACTTTTTTTCTTGTCATTATTTGCTAGATAGTAATAACAACTATTTACATTTAATTTTTCATGGTAATACAAGAAATCTAGTACATAGGCTATATGCAAATACTGTAACATTTTGTATAAGGGACTTCAGCATCTACGGAATTCAGTGGAGGGAGGGCACTAGAACCAATCCTTAGCAAATCCCTAGGGAAAACATGGACATGGACATGTGTGCACACACACATATCCTGGACAACTCAAGATAATTTTTATCTTACTGTTGCCCTTCTCTTCATCTTCCAAATCTTCCAGTGTAACAACATATATATTTTGTAACTTAGGCATTTTTATTTAAAAAATATAGAGAATTAAAATGGTATGGAGTTCATTGATTTCATTGTTAAGGACAAGGAAGATCAATACATTATTAATCCAGTAACCTTAGGTTGCTCGAAATACTAGGAAGAAGGCTGCTTGTCACTCCACAATTGTTTTTGCTCCTCTTTCCTAGACTGTCAGGTTTTGGGACGCCCCATCATTTATTCACACAGATACAGGCATTTGTCATATTTTCATCAAACACATCTGGTAGAAAGAGCCTTTAAAGTTAAATAAATTTGATACTTTTACCTACCAAAATAAACCAAAAGACAAAGAATTTATAAAATGCTTAAAGATTAATAAATGGAAGCTGAAAAAGCCAAAGTGTAAAAATAGGTAACTGACTCTGGTTCTTATGAAAAATGTTAACCCCAAGAGTTCATAAACAGAAAAAAGTACAAGACTATCAACAATTTATAATGTTTTTATTTATTTTACAATCATAACCTAAAATAACCAGAACTAAATAAAATCTTAGGAAAACAAAACTGGCAAATCATCATTTCCCTGTTGTATCAGTCAACACACGTCTTAGCCACAGAAATTCCTTCTGAGACTCCTCTGGCTAAGACTTTGAAAGAAGAGGTATAGCTACAGGATTCTAAAATTCATACAGATTTCTCAACTTCAAAGAGGAGGATCTTTGGTAGGTACTCCATGTTTGGCATTTTAACAATTACAGTCCAAATCATCAGCTGTATACCTGACCTTAACCCCAAACCAAAGTTGGGGTCTATACACCATGTCCTGAGCCACAGTACGGATAAAACCACCAGCACTAAGATCTACACATAGTTCTGTGAGGAAACAGTAAAGAGCAAACATCTGAAAGCTGCAAGTAGTATCATCCAGCCCCCAAAATGAGGTGGAATAACCAACAAATGGATACACACACACACACACACACACACACACTCGACATTTCAAAGTATGATCCACCAAATGGAGCTCTGAGGTCAAAACTGTGCTTGTAATCATACTAGATGTTCTTCGCTTGTTTTTACTGTGCTGACATGTGCACTAAAGATGGAAAAGTAATGGTGGTAAGAGGATGAAGAAAACGCAAAAGGAGAAAGTTGAATTTTAAAGAACTGAAGCATACTCTGGCTATTCTCCAGGCAGTGAGGCTAATTCATATCTGCTTATTAAAATGCAGAGTTTAGGCAAGTACTCATATTTCAATTTCAGACGCTGTCACACCCCCACCAATTCCATATTCATCAAGCACAACCTTCCAAGCTTCTTGGAGTCATTCTAGGGACTCTCCTAAGCACATATGGCTGCTGTATATGCATTAAACGTGCTTTTGGACCTTCACACAGATTTCATTAACTCATTCTGTGACCGACTTCTCTTCTTCCTCCTCTTTATGCCTGGCCTTTGGGCATCCATTTAGAACATAACTGAATTCTTGTGGAATAGAGTGATGAAAGGATGACTAAACTCGCAGAAACTTAGGGGGAAAAAAAGCCCAAGTCTAAGAAGCTGAGCAGCCGAAGACCGCAGTCTGTTTCAGAGCCGAGTTGTGTACAGCAAAAGGGAAGTTCCCTGTCTCCCAGCGCTCTGAGGAGAAGCCTACAGGACAACCACCCCTCTTGTCTAGCCACCAGCCACAGGTACCCAGGCTTGAGCCCTCAAGGACACCCAATTTACTACCCAAGTTGGACTGGATACTATCTTCCCCAGGATCCACTCCTCACACCCTCCTTTAACAAAAACCTTTCGAAGGCTCCCTACCATTTACATATCTGCACTGTCTAAATCAGCATCAAATGTTCTTCAGTGTACTGTTCAATTCACCCTTCCATGTTATCTCCCAATATCCCTTACACCAGTCAAATTCAAATACTGAACGAAAGCCAGCATGGGCACACTTTTTGTTACCTTTGTCCATGTCACTGCCTCCACCTGAACTGCCCATCCTCACTCAACTCTGCCAGTTAAAATCCTCAGGTGTCTTTCAAGGTGCTCCTCGATTTCTCCCTCGTGAAACCTTCTGTGAAGCCTCGTTGTCCATTGATCACATCATACCCGTATTAGAATTTACAAGTATATTTGGTCTTCTCCTAGTAGCCTATAAACTCCTCAACAGCCATATTTTTCATATTTTATTTCTCTTTACAGTTTGTTTGTTTGTTTGTTTGTCTTTTTGAGACAGGGTGTTATTATGCAGTTCAGGCTGGCCTTGGGCTCACTTTGTAGCCCAGGCTGGTCTCGAATTTGCAACGACCCTCCTGTCTCAGCCTCCAGATTGCTGGGATTACAGGACTGCACCAGCATACCTGGCCTTTTCTTTGTATTTCTAAGAACACGGACTTCATAAATTTCCGAAGAATCAATTTCAGATATGATAAATCACGTGGCCAAAACCTATTTTATGAAAATCCATCTTGTTAAAAAAAAAATGTGATTTACAAATGTGTTAATTCTGAGTGCTTCTCAGCTGCAGACAAAATGTGGCACAGCTGGGAATTCCCAAGCATCACTCCGCAGGGTAAGTGGGATGTCAGCAAGAAGAGCAGGAAAAAGGCAAGTTTAACACAAATTTGCAAAGACACTACGTGATGGGTAACGTGACAGTAATACTCATGAAGTGTTCAGGTGTTGTGTGGAGAGAGAAAATAAACCTCAGTGAACTCCCAAACCTCTATTAGGGATTCCATCTGTCCATTCAGAACCCATGTGTCCAAATCAAAAATATTTCAAGGCACATCCAAACCAGCTGGACAGAATTTCACTAGCGCCTCAAAATATTCAGTAATGTTACTAAGCACAATAGTCACATCGAGCATTTGGCTTGATTCTAAGGAGACTGAAATAAAGACATGACTAAGACAGGTTGCAAATCAAGCGCAACTTGCTGTTACAAGGGCCATGGGAGAAAGACAAGAGTGCAGAAGATTCTGGGAAATAACTTGAAGAACAAAAATGTGAACGCAGAGACCACAGAGCCATGGACCCCAACGGAAAAGACAGATTCAAGAAAGGATAAGTGACAACTCCGAATGTCACTGCAGAGCATACCTCTATCATCAGAGGGTAGGAATAGTTTCAGCATATAAACTGGCAGATACGGAAGAGAGACAGAAGAGAGCTAAAAGATGCAGACGTTTGTCCAAGCAGGAAAGAGGGACATATTGACATCATTTTAGGGTACAGTCAAGGAAACACATCCTTAAGAGACTGATAGGGTTTAAATATGAAATATCTCCCAAAAGACTGCTATACTGAGGGCTTCATGCCCACGTGACAAAGCTAATACAGGTGACTGGCTCATGACACTCTGAGAGTTCACAGCTGAATGGACTGTTAGGGGTGGGGCCCAGCTGAGGAAAGTGGGTTGGGGGGCATGCCTTTGAAGGGTATACATTCTATCTCATGCCCTTTCCTTCTTTCTCTGCTTCCTGGCCACCAGGAGGCAAGCAGCTTTCCTCCACCATGCCTCTCTACCAAGATGTTTCCACCTCACCTCAGGCTAAAAGCATTAGAGCTAGTTGACCATGGACTAAAACTGCTAAAAGCATGAGCCAAAATAAATCTTTAGCTTGTTTATGTCAACTATTTCAGGCAACTCGGCTTAGATCACCAGCTGGAGGAGTGAGCCTTGGAAAGGTGGAGGCCTTCTCCCTTCAAAGAGTGGATGGAATACAAGTGGGTTTGTGCAGTAACCCCCTAAGTCACTCCCTGAGGCTGAGTGGGGGTAGGCAGACGGGGATACCAGGAAGCTGGGGCGTGGTGGGGCAGGTTGCATATGAATAAGTCAAAGGGGTGCCATGCAGACTTGGGTTTCCAAGTGAGACTGAAAAGTGACACTGTTAGCAGACAGTTGGTTTTCTCTAGCAGCAATGGGACAGAAGCAGAGAATGTAAATGACTTCATATCCAGCATGAAAGCGGTCTAGCATGGATGTCGCAGGAAAAAAGAGAAAAAACATGATGTTGGAGATGTCCAGAACACCAGGGGGTCCAAAATTAAATGGAAAAGACAAAGAAGGCTGGAAGAAGCTGATGGTGGGAAAACAGGCAGAGAGGGTGACTACATTAAAGGGCTAGAGAGAAGACAGAATAGGAAGCTCTGGCCAAATAGGATTAATGATTTTTAAAATTTTGCAAAGTTGCCATGTTTCAGGTGACAACAAGGCCCAAGGTTTAGCCATGTCAGGGGCTATAAACTATACTGACAAAGGTCATGGGATCAAGGAAGAAGATGGTGTGAGCGATCAGAGGTAGCATAGTACAGAGCAGCACTATTCAGCAGATGAAAGTCCTCTGGATCTAGCAGTCCAAAACAGCAGCCATTGGCCACATGTGGCATGGAGCACTGGAAATGCTCCAAGTATGACTTGGAGAACTGGGAAACTGAAATTTTAATTTACCTCATTTGAATGTTTAAGTAAGCACATGTAGCCCAAAAGCTGTATACAAAATACTGCAAATATAAAGCAAGGGTTCTGAGTCATAACTGCACAATGGAATCACTTGGAAAGATTAAAAAGTATAAGTGCTTGAGCGCCATCCCCCAGAGGTTCTGATTTAGTTACCTGGGTATGTGTTCTAGCCATCAGCGTTTCCAAAATTCCCAGATGAAACCAAGTTTGAAAACCATGAATGTAATGGGTAATAATACAAACTCTGGAGCCAGATGATATGAGCTCAAAATCAGATATGATTTTGAGTTATGCGTTTTTGAGTAAATAATCACATCTGCAAAATGGGGATAGTAACAGACTTACCTCATAGGGTTATTCTTAAGATTAAATGACTTAATATGTGCATGCAGGCACTTGCTATAATGCCTGGCATATGAGAAGAACCATTAAACATTACTCTTCAGTATTCCAAAATGTTTGAAGTAGAGGGGAAAACAGTGACTGATTGCCAGAAGCCTAAATCTGTGTAGAGGAGGGGCTTAAAAGTCAAGAACTGGAAAGCCAAGAGAAAGTAAAAGACAACAGCAAATAAAAGCAAGAGAAACATTTGAGGAGGAGCAGTGATAAAACAAGAAAATACATACCCAACCACCCAGCAAAATGATACACTGCAAATGGACATGGAAGAAAAAGAAAGACCAGGTAGTCAGAAGAAAGTCAAATTTTAGGCAAGAAAGGATGTAAACATTCAATTCAGATTTATACAATCCCCTCTTCCAGGCAGCAAGCTTAACACTGATAATTATCAGTCAAGTGCTTATTTTTGTGTTGTTTTTCCCTGCCATATAGTTTCCCATTCAGAAAGACCACCCAAAAAAAGACTTGTGATGAATGAAAATACTATTTTCCAATCAGAACTCTATAAGAAGCAGCCATCTCCCCAAAGTAGGTATTACGGCTCATAACTGACCTAGTTCAACCCTGGCTTAATTGATGTTGAGGTCTTTGCAAACCATATGCCATGACACTATTAGAAAACTTATCATTTCTTTTATCTGTATCTCTTAGAAGTTTCAGAAATCACTAATGCATTTAACAGCAGCACGTTGTATAGCTTACAATTTTAAAAATGATTAGGTGTGACTCTGGAAAGAATTTTTTTTAATTTAATTCATGAATAGGTATATCAAATCAAATCAAATTTAAAAAAAGGTAAAAATAATACAAAACAAAGATGGAAGGACCAGAAATCTTGCCACCAATGAATGAATGTCTTGGGGTGCAATTCTGTTCTATTTCTCAAGTATTTCATGCAAATACATAAACAGAATTTTATATTCAAATATCATTTATCACTACCAATCTATTTCATCAATTGCCAAAGAAAATTTGCCATAAAGTAGTCACACTTATTTGCAACTATTAAGATACAATAATTGAAGCTAAAAACTACTTCAAAGATAGTTCCCATGTGCTGAGCATGGTGGTACAGGACTGTAATTCCAGTACTAGGGAGGCTGAGCCAAGAGAACGGCTACAAGTTCAATGCCAGCCTGGGCTACCCATGCAACTAACATATTTGAAATTAATACAGTGTATGCAGGGGAAGTGTTTCAGATGAATTCACTAAGTTCAAACTTTTAGTTAAATAATAAAAAAATTACGTGTAAAATTCCTTTAGGCTAAAAGTTATTCTCATGAGAAACTGAAACACAACCTCCTTTCTTCAAGTATATTTCACACTTCGAAATGGTGTTTCACATGCTCTGGGGGTGTTAAATGTATTTATGTATTAGCACAAGTTGAGTTTTGCAATATGATGACTTTTCATTTCTAGTTTTTCATTAGTTACCAAATTTGAGACAATAAGGATATGTGAAAATGGAGATATTCTTCCAAAGCCTCTCCTACCACAACTATAACTTCTTCTGCAAAAAAACAACACCCATGAAGCATTCCATCCCTTTACCAGTTCTCCCTTAACTACCCCAAGGATGCTCTTCTCTGTAGCATACTGAGCAATCTTGGAGCTGGCATCAAAAGTGTAATGAAGATACATTCTATTTGCTTTGATTTCTTCAATCAATACTTAGCTTTCTACTTTTGAAAAGGCAGAGTTTCACTAAATCTGAGTAGCCTAAAATGGCACTATTCACTGGTCAAAGTAAAGGTGATCAAGTGATTCATGAAGTCTTGGCCTCTCCCACCTAACAGTGAGTACAATAAATTCATGACCAATCTCTGGTTATACTGCACTTTTTTTAATGTATTGCCGGAGCAAACACGCTCAACCACTAGAAGAGTTCCTATAATGGAATGTGGGCTATCATGATAGGAATGACCACGTACAAGACTCTGAACTCTCTTTACCAGGACATTAAAACAAAAGAAATACTACATCTATGGGAGAATAGCAAAGATCAATACCATCATCAAAACTTGAAATCTATTCTATCACATCTCTGTTTAACTTAACGTCTTTGGTCTGTGCAGAAAACAGACAGATCTTAGAGACTGACTACAGGTTATCATACATCCATTCAGGCAGTGATTCTTACTTGATTAATTTACCAAAGTATCTTTCTTGGAGCAAATTTAGATGCTGAAACCTGATATAAAGATATTAAAGTGGAAAGTGTTTTACTAATATGCAAGGAACACAAGAAGACAAAGTCAAGAATATACTTTTGCATCCTCACTCCAGGGATATAATTCTCCCCTTTGGTATAACCTAGTCTACAGAGATACTGAATGTCCTGATATCCTACATTTCATCATACTGACCCATTGCATTGATAACACCACACCTCTAAGACCTGATGAACGGCAAGTAATAAATCCCTAAAAGGTCTTAGCAAGACACATGCAAGCTCAATGGTGAGGAAGGGGGTGAAAATTTAAGGGCTGCAACCTTAAATGTGTTTCTGGAACCCAAGGGCCTGGAACAAGTTGGAATACCCCCCCCAAAGTACAGTACAAGTTGCTGTACCATGAACTGCTTATTACTACTAAGAAAAAAAGACATAATACTTCACAGGTTGCTCTATATTGTAAGGACAATACACACCAGATTTTTTCTTCTTTGTGAGTATCAGGAACTGAACTTAGGACCCTGTGCTTGCCAGGCAGGTGCTGCACTGCTGAGCTACAGCCTCAGCCCCTACACACCTGATTTAAATAAACTGCTGTCCTTTAT
>RJWT010032130.1:0-14197 GCA_004365215.1 Cuniculus paca | reverse complement strand
AATAGTAAAACAGAAACGTCAAAAAAGATTGCGTCAAAGAAAAATTTCTTGTGAAATATATATATATATATATATATATATTTAGAATATCTGAAATTTTTAATCCTTTCTTTACAGGTCACTTTTGATTAAGAAAACGTAGAAAGTTAGTAACTGCCACAAGTGAACGCCAGGAGGTGGCACACATCAATTTTCCACACAGTCCTGCTTTGCGGGGTGTCTGAATGCACTGCTCGGGTTCTCTGCTCACACTTGCTGGAATCATTTGTGGCAGATTTTAGTCCACAGGTCGCTTTTCCCCATATTTCTTTGTAAACTCTTCAGCATTCTTACTGAATTTTTTATGGTCCTTAGAGTATTCTTCAGCTAGGTCAGCCCGAAGTGGGTGTTTGGGCTGGGGGTCGTTCACCAGTGCTATGAGGGACTGGATTACTTGGTTGGTCTTGGTCACTGGCTTCCAGTTCTCAGCACTAATCACCGGCAGGCAAACTTGCCCTTTTTCATCAATGTTTGGGTGATAGATCTTTGTTTTAAATGTGATCTTCGGTGGTTGAATTGGTACTCTGCTGGAAAATTGATTTCAATTCTAAAGGCCCCCTTATCATACAGAGGGTTGTCAGGAACAATAAGCCCTTGCTAAGTCAATAAATTAGCTTCATCAACCTGGATGTTACGGAAGTTTTTCATTTCGCATTTGCGGATCTCTTCAAGCTCCTTCATCAGCCTCCTGCTGGCCACCATCTTGGATCTGGTGCTGCTACTTTCTTCTCCTGTGAAATATTTGAGTGAGTCATTTCTTCCAAGACTTGCTGTCTTGGGATCCTACCAGACATGATTTTCTTTGCCTAGCTTTGGGCTTACTGGTTTTTGAGGTGCCCTGACTGCATGAAAGGTCCTTCTATCAGCTTACCTTGGACTGTGGTCCCTATCCAAGACCCGGTGTGTCCTTGTTCCCATTGGTAGATGGGAAATGCAATCAACTCTCTAGTCTTTGCTGAATGTAAGCCATGGGACAGGGTTTCAGGTTGACTGTTGGGCTTAATGTCAACAGTCATGGTGTCTGGTTGCTCCCTTCTCTCCTTGGGCATTACCTTTGTCCTGGATCAGTTTGGTTGGTTAGTCATTAGCTCTGCTGCTCCATGTGAAGTGGTAGCAAAATGTAGAGCTAGCATGGAGTTGGTGGATGTTTTTGCCCTTGTGTTGGGCAGGGGGAGCACAGTGTATCCACTGCAGTCTTGCCTGCTTGCTTGTGGAGTAGCAGCTGCCTGAAAACCCTTCAAAGGGTGGAAGTCAGCTTTCAGGTGACTGGTGAATAGAGAAAATATTAGGCTCACATGCATGTTGGAATACTTGAAACTTTTGGGACTCATCCAGACATTAACAGGGCCTCAGCTTGTCGCTGTTCTGCATCTATTTTAATCTTAACTACTTGCCTTACTAACTAGTGGGATTTGTAAAGCACATTAGCACTTATTATTTTGCAATATACTTAAATAGACATGATTAAATGGTCCAGAATTATTTATTACTTCATTTTTTTCCCAAACAAAATAAGGATCAGAGAAATGGGGTTCTTGTGATACACAACTGACATCTCCTGGAGGTGAATCTCAAACTTAGAGAACTTGGGTGGTTAGGAAATTTTACCCTGGTGTTTTCCCCTTGTATTCTCATTGTCCTATATTCAGCAAGTTCTTTCCACAATTTGCAGTCTTCTCTGTGATTTAGCTTCTTAAATATTGACTACATTATGTTACTCTATCAAAGATGCTCAATAATTACTCCTGAAATACAGGATAAACCTCCAATCTCCTGGGATAACATTCATTGCTTTCAACATTATCTTCCTGCTGAGAGTTTCAGGGAGAGTAGGGACAATGGACAAAACATCATGGGACATACTATAGGATGACTTGGCACAAAATCTATGCACAAAAATTGTTGAGAACACAGTGGAGAAGAATGAGCATCAGAGAAAGCATCCAGAAGTTGGAGATGGCTGAAGACAGAATTTTAAATTGCACACGACATCATAGGGCCAGTAGCAGTCAAGGTGACACGGAAGAGAGAAACATCTTTGTAGCTGTATGTGCAAGACACTATAAATAATTTTGCATTGCTGAAGCACTAGGTACAGAATAGGACTCAGAGAAAAATGAGATTGAATCAGAACTGGTTCAGGTCCTATAATCCCATAAGCTACTAAGTGAAAGGTTTTGACCTTGCCCTCTAGGTTGTGATGAGATGAGTCAGATTTGAAGCAGGCCAATGTCCACTGCATTTGGGATCTTCACTGGAGAGCCAGCCTTTTGGGAGCCCTAGGGAGGCCTGAGGAGGCTGGACTGGAGCTGAAGCTGGAGAAGGAGGTGGGGACGGGTGGAATGGGAGCCAGTTTGGGTGCAGGCAATATAAAGAAAGTGTTGACACTGTTCAGGTGACAGAAAATGAAGGGCAGCAGTGATAACCATAAAAATGGAAAGATTTTCACATAATTTTTAGGACGGAAATCAAGAAAAACTGATGACTAAGTGGTTGTGGGAGATAAAGGAGAAAGAGGAGCCAAACTTAATTATGTTCTTAGGAACTTCCAGCTTGGGTAGAAAACTCTTGCTCATTGTCATTGCCATACTAGCACCCAGGGGGAGGCTTGCTGAAAAGTGTGCAGTACTCATTTGTAGATAAAATGACTTATCCAAGCTGATTTGATAACAAAGACCTTTCACCTTGGCATGGTGCCATGATTTTGGATAGTCCCTTACCCTGGTTTGTCCATCTTGAGCATTTCTCTATTAGATTGTATTTTCCTACAGTTAGATATGATCACGTGATGGAATTCAGCAAGGGAATTAGTATTTCTACTTTCAGGTATGAGCAATAGACTGTCTTTCAATTGCTGAGACCCAGTATCTCACACTCAACTTGAAGGAGGAGAGGTTTAGTTTGGCTCATGGTCTCTGTTCATGGTCAGCAGGCTCCATGGCAGAAATGGGATGGTGGCAGAACCTGGGCAGAAGAAAGCTGCTCATGTGATGATGGCCAGAAAGCAGAGCAAGAAGAGAGGATCTGGGGGGGGAGGGGGAGATGTACCCTTCCAGGTCTCAAGTGAAGTGATCCACCTCCAACCAGGTCCCACCTCCTAACGGCAAGTCAGCAAATAGCACCCCAAAATCCAATCACCTCCCATATACATGAGAGTTTGGGGAGATAAGACCTCTGAGATCTAATCACAACATACACTCTTGTGTGTTTTATTCTTTCTGCCTACCTGATGCATAAGATCCTGGTGGAGGTTGAGAGGGAAAGAGATTGGCCTTTGGGTTGCTGTGTAGACAAGAGCCAATTAGTAAAGTTTATTTTAGACATCACACAGACAAGGAATACAATCCTGTCAGATTTGAGTCATTATCAATAAGGCTTGTTTGTTGCAGCAGTTAGCCTAGCCTAGCTGATACACCTTCTCTGTTTCCTACTTCATTTGGAGAGAAAAGAGCATAGTACTTGAAATGTAACTGTTAATACCAGTCTCTGCCTAGCAAATTCGCATTCATTGTCTCATTTACTCCAATAAGTACTCTGAAACTTTTTAACACTCCTGTTTCACAAGAGGAAAAAAAAAACCCTGAAATTTGTTGGTTTGCATGAGGTTATACCACATTCCACTAGACACAAGAGCTTGAGGCTATGCAACACATACAGTTTCTTAGGAAATTCATTCTCTCTACTTCTGCTCCCATACTTAGAAAGCAAGAAGACAATCAAGAAGGAAAAGAAGGTGGAAGAGGAAGAGAGGAAGAAACAAAAGTGAATCAACTGCACTTTTCATTAGCTTCATGGGCGTCTGTGAGTATCAGGTAGATTACCAGGCTGCACACAATGCCAAATGTGTGTGTTCACAATGATTGGAGACGTTTGGATGCAGTGCTGTCTTCCTGTTACCCTAGTTCTCTCACTTCCACTTTGAGTCTAGGTTTTGGCTGTATTGGCCTTCTTTCAGTTCCTTAAATGTGTCATGCTCCTTCCTGCCCCAGGGACGCTGTTAGTGCTCTTTTCATTCAGTTGGCTGACTTATACCCATTCTTCTGCCTTTTTCTTAAATATCTTCCCCAGAGATTTTCTTGACCCCAAGACTTGAGTCTGTCCCCTAATGCACCCCATCTTATTGCATTCCAGATTTCTCCTTTGTGGTAGTCATCTGAATTTGATTGTGTGATCATCTGCATAGTTTATGTGTATGTATCTGTCGTCTTCACTAGATTACCAACTCCACTGAGCAAACATGGAATCTGTATGGTTGTATAGTTTTGTCCCCTAAACCTAGCATAGGGTCATAAATAGTGGGTAAACGTGAAACAAAGATTTTGTCTTTGTGAAGCAATTAAAAAAAACCCAGACTTACAGAAAAGTCACTTTTCCAAATGTGTTTCTGGAAAACACAATCTGCATGTGAAATTTTGAAATGAATCAGGCCACTTGGGGACTGGATACTGACTTAAATCTGAACATGTAAGGTACATTCTTGTTTCACAAATGTGAAGTCAGAGTGAGAGTGCGGGTACAGAGCTCCCTTGCTGTTGAGTCAGCAGTGGGGCACCTTGCACTGACTGCAGTCCTTACACTCTCATGGGCACTTTCCGTTGGGGTAGTGAGGTTTGCTCTAAAGGAGGCAAAATAAATGCCTGAAAGCTTTGCCTCTAGTGAGTGGGAACCTGGCACCCCAACACCCTGATGCTCAGAGTAAGTTGGAGCCTCATTATCCTCTGTAAATTGGAGAGAATCTTATCTTTCCAGACCATATTTGTTGAGATATTTGCAAAGCTGAAATGTTCTAGTATGGATGCAGATACCTTATAGAGAGACTGACACATAACAGTTGCTCAGGAAATTTTAACCGACACAGTCTACTGGAGTTCATTTCAGATGCTGGGGACATATTGCATGAGAACTGAAAAATCAGCAACTCCATTAATAAGGAAGAGGAGTCCTCCATCTTTGCTGTGCATAAAAATGCTGATTTACTTTCTGACAATAGCTGAGAACTGGAGACAGTGATTTGATTGTCTAATCATGAAAGTGTACCTTCCTCACAAGGCTAAAGTACTGAGCAGGAAGTAGTTCCCTAGTGGGCCCACACAATGAACAAGGTCAGTTTCTGATAGAATGTGTAGGTGACCTGATCATCCGTACTGGACATCACATTAAGGAGTTTATTTCCTTAGTTGCTCATGTTCTTTGAATACCTACTGTGTACCAGACATGCTTTTTGTTGAGCACTTTTCACCTGCTGTTTTACTCTATGTTGGTGTTGAATTCATCACAATTCCTCATCATTTATGATTTAAAAAGCTGAGGTCAAAGGGATTCAGTAGGCTGCCTTAGCTACACAGTAAGAAGCAGAGCTGTTTTTTTGTTTGTTTGTTTGTTTGCTTGCTTTTCTTTGTTTTGTTTTGTTTTGTTTTGTATCTCTGAGATAGGATTTCACTATGTAGTGCAGGCTAACCTGAAACTCAAGGTAATACTCCTGCCTCAGCCTTCCAAGTGCTGGGATTACAGGCAAGCACCACCACACCTGGTCAGACCTGGTATTTGAATCTAAATCTGTCTGAAGCTTAATCCTGTGAATGACAAAATACATTAGATTATTTTAACATTTTTGTTAGTATGTGTTTGTGATACATAATAAATACGTGAATCAGAGGGGATTGTTACATGTACATATTACATCTTCATCGTTTTTACTTGTCCTTGCCCTCCCTTCCCTTCTGTTTTTCCCAATTCCCAACTCCCTTTCTCATTTACACAAAGTCTGTCTTCATGTTTCCTGTCACCTATCTTTTAATTTGCTTTTTAAGTTATTTATAATTTTGGTTTCTCAGATTTAAAAAAAAAGTATGAGATACTGAACTTCCTATTTTAGATTTTTTCCACTTAGCATTACAGTCTCAAGCTGGATTCATTTTCCTACAAATAACTCAAGTTTCTCTGTTTTTCAGCTGAGTACTACCCCATTGTTTATATATACCACATGTTCCTCATCCATTCCACCACTGATGGGTGTACAGACTGCTTCCAAGGTTTAGCTTTTGTTAGTCATGCTGCTATAAATGAAGGTATGCATATATCACTGCAATGTGATGACTTTACTCTTTTGGGAAGATACCAGAAGTGTATCTGGGTCAAATGCAATTTCTATTTTTTTCTTTTGAGGAATCTACATTCTGATTTCCATACTGGTTGTACTAATAAACATTCTGATGAATAAGAGTTTCTTTTTCACCTTCACCTCACCAACATTTGTTGTTTTTTCAGTTCTTGCTGATAGCCTATTTTTTTTTTCTGGAGGATGGAATTTCAATGTTGTTTTGATATGCATTTCTCTAATGATCAAAGATGCTGAACATTTTTGTCATGCACTCATTGGCTATTTACATTAGATTTTCTCCCTAGTAAAACACATTTCATCAAAAGTGAAGACCAAAAGTATAGGTAAGAAAATCTAGTTCAATTTTAATTCTATAGTAATACAGTAAATATAAATATTTGTATTAGTATTGCCTGGCAACTTCAGAAATCTCGAGTTTCCTTTGGAATGTAGAACTTTCCACTTCCTTTTGTAGAAGCTCACTTCTGATTTTCTTTCTCTGTATTTGGTGGTGCACAACACCCCCTGGGTAGAGATGATGTTTAGAGGAGTAGAAAAGCATCGAAATAGAGAATATCTACTTAACTCAGAGTCTCTACTTTATACAACTTTGGGGAATTCATGCTAGATTTCTAGGCTTCATTTCTCATCATGCAAGAAATGGGAACACTTAGGGGTCCTGCTTGCCTATGTTTACAGATCCATGAAGATAACTTTATATTATATTATGTGAAGATATCTGTCTTAGTTACTGTTCTCTCATTGCTGAGACAAAATACCTGATGCCCAAAATGAAGAAAGGAAAGGTTTATGTAGCTTACAGTGTTTTAGAAGTTTCAGTCCATACTCAGTTGGCTCCAGAGCAGGGTGGTGTGGCTAAGGGGCAGCCGTTCATGGTGGCACAAGTACAAGTGATAGCAATGAAAGAGCAAAAGGGAAAATCATGTCTCCTTCTCTCCCTTATAGTGTAAAGTGGCTACCTGCTGCTGGGGGCGGGTGCAGCACTCACACCATCAGTCCCAGCACTAGACAAGGAACCAATCACAAATGCTAGATTCAACCACCTCTGTGACTGCAAGAGGCTTAGGGGTCATCCATACACAAACAATAACAACATCCCATCATTTTCAGGCAGTTACCACTGTGACTTGACTCTCTCATATCTTACGGATGCCGTTGACATCCCATTCCTTATAAGTATTCATGACCAATCAGGTCTAATAGCAAAAGCTGTCTTCCTATGACCACCTTGACAGTGTGAATTCTTCATTTGTGGCCAGCTTTGTCACACAAACCTAAGCTGTGACTGCAGCCCATTGCCTTATCTACTGAGTCTCATCACTGCCAGAATCAAAGTCAAATACTGCCAAGACTCATGGTTTCACAGAAGAGGCCATTTCTGTGACCACAGAAGCCTGCCTTTGAGGTTTCTGTCACTGTCAAAGATCTTTGATGGAATTATAGTTCTGTCCATTTTTGTTCTTCTCTATTATCTGCCTGAGCTCTCTATTCTGCTCTCTTTGCTTTATCTGAGGAGTCACAGCCAGTCATCAGCTAGACATGTGTCTCTCCAATTGCATTTCCATAATTTTATTACAATGGGTAGGTAGATCACCTTTCCTAAACATCAATTACTGCTTTACAGTACTTATCAGAGTCTCTCACAGTTACTAGAATAATGTGGTTTTATTTTATTTTATTTTATTTTAACAGAAACAGCTGTGGAAAAAGAACAGGACAAGGAGTCTACTCTTATTGGATTACCTCGGATGTAGAGAAAGTCTTTTAATCTTGGTTATCAGCAAGCAGAAAGTGCCATGGTTCTTAAGGAGAAGAAAGAGAGGGGTACAGGAAGCTCCCTTTATTGATATTTGAGTGGGCTTAAAGTTATACGCTTGACTTTAGGCAGACAGAAGTAAGGGGGAAGGGCATTCTTTACCCATGATTCTTTACCCAGGAGGTTGCTTGGACAGGGCAAGGAGCACCGGAAGGCAGTGACTGGTCTCAGGAGTGGTGCTTCTTTGGCTATGGTGGGAAAGAGCTGTGCTATTGGAGTTTGGAGTTTTAAAGGCCTCAAGGACCCAAATCAAGTGGTTGCACTGGGCAAGGCTTAAAGATGATGAACATGGGAAAGTGGGGAAAAACACAATTGGAATTGTTTTCATCAAGCCGCCAGTGTCCAATCCAAGGAGACTCTAAAAACACCTTAGAACTAAGCTGAAGGGATTGTTTTCTTTTGGCATCAGCCCTGCATGGTAAGTGAATTACCACATATACTTCTTCACTAGCAGATGACGATATTGAGACTAAGAGAGGTTAAATGCTCAAGGACATTTGATTTAAAGAATGTAAATGTTAAAACATGGACTTTAATATCATGCCTTGTGTTTCTGCTTGGTAGGATCCTGTTATATCCAGAACTCTGTGGGCTTTGCTGGCCTCTAGGTAATATTTGTTTGATGCTTTATGTGGGAGTCAATCTCTGGTTTCTAAGATTTGGAAATACAAAGAAGCCAATATACATCTGTAAAATCCAGAGTCATTAATATTTGTAGAGACATCATTTGATGTCTCCTTTAGATATTCCTGACTCAGAAATATATTGTTATTTTCATTGGCTTCGGGTGGTGCTGCAACTTTTTAAAAGAATGCTATACAACTAGAAATTTTGGAATTTTTCTGTATTGACTCTGATAAGGTAGCTTGCAATTGCTGATATTGATACCAGCATGTGAGACTAAGTGACTTTAGGAAAGGAAAAGAAACATGAGCCTTTACAAATAAAATTAGAGTAGATGAGACCTTTATGTAGAATTGTAGACAGACCTAAAGTATCCACTTCACTGGTCCAATGTATCAAGGGTTAAAATGCTGCATCTCAGGGCAGGAAAGAGTAAGACTGTGGAAAAACTGGCTATTTAGTGAATTGCATTCTACTTATTATGAAAATAAATTCTTGCTTTTGGGCATAACACTGGGAGTTAGCCAACCTAAATTGAAGAAATGGCCCTGGAACTCACTTGTGCAAGTTGTGGAAAGCCACTTGTCTGGAACCTTAGCTCTGCCATCTTTAAGATAAATTTAACACTATCTTGCATATACAGGTCTTGTGCAAATGCAGTTAGCATACAGGCATCTAGACTGGGCTTTGACATAGCAGGTACTTATTAAAAATCATGAGAATGTGAACTTAATTCTTTGCTTTAAATCCTGAATGTTTTATCTAAATCTTTGCTTCATGTAAGAGTCTACTATTGTGATACTCTTTTTTCATTCCTAAGTTTCCCTCCATTCATTTGTGATACAGGAAAATTTTCTCAATTTGCGACTTTCTATGTTCCTATGTTCTTCATCTGTGATGTCTCTTCAGTATACTTCCAGTTTCTCAAACTTCTGTATCCAAACTCCTGTCCAAAGCCAAAGTCAATATTAAAAGCATGCAGAAGTAAAAGTAAGTGTAGCACACAACTGCCACCATAGGAAAGCTTGCTTCCTGAGGGCAGCCACTGTGGGCAAGGACACCCAGTCAGATATACCCTGTGTGCCTGCAGACTGCCATTGGAGACTCTTGCTTCCTTTGGGCAGCCAGTGCCCACCAGGAGAATCAGCCAAACATACCCCTGTATGCCTGCCACCATTGGGGGGAGTCTGGTGTAGACATGCAGACTGAGAGAAGAAGCAGCCTCACTACCACACACCCTGGCCATCAGGGAAGCCTCAGTGTAGCTGCATGGATTTGGAGAAGCCTGCCCCAAGTCCTGCTACCTCCCTGAGTTCAGAGAAACCTAGGTGTCTGTCCCTTTCCCCTACACCGTGGAGGGGCAGCCAATGTGGGAAGCTTTTGGGACCCCACAACAAGCTTGTTGGGAGAAACCCAGGAGAATGTCAAGAGGAAGGAACAAAAGTAATCTCAGACCTCTAGCCCACACAGAAGAAGTCTCAGAGATATACAAAAGGAAGAAAATGGAAGCCACACACCTGAAATCTCCAACAGAATAGCAACTGAAGTAAAGAAATAACTTCATGAGACTGTAAAAGTAATCAGATTAGAAATAATCTCTCAGGTAAAAGAAGAAATCAAACATAATGAAAGAATTGCTGAGCATATCTAAAGAAGACATAGATAAAAAGGAGGAGCATAGGAAAATGATGGAAACTTTGAATGAACAATGTAAGAAAGATTTAGAATGCACGAAACAGATTCAAAGAGATATCCAGGAAATTAAAAAGTTGGTCAAAAGCTGGCAAAACTTCTTGAAAGTGACTCAAGGTAGACTTTCAGACCTTGAAGGCAAGATCACAGATAGTGATCATGAAAGGAAAGATCTCTTAAAAATAACAAGGAACCAGGAAATAACAATTCAACAACTGCAAGACGATGCAAAGAAAAATAATTTAAGAGTGATAAGTGTCAGTGAAGAAGCAAGGGTCAACACAAATGAAATAAAAAGACTATTTACAGAAGTAAAAGCAGAAAACTCCCCAAACATGGGAAAAGCATCTGGCATTCAGATAACTGAGACATATAAAACTCCAATAAGCCATAACCAAAATAAACCTACATTCTGACATATAATAAAGATCCCAAAAAATCAGCACAAGAACAGATTAGTAAAAGCTGTTAGAAAAAAAGAAACAGATTGCCTATAAAGAAAAACCAATCAGAATCATGGCAGATTTGTCGACACAGACCATCAAGTCAAGAAGAGCTTAGAGTAAAGTGTTTCAAGTTCTGAAAGAAAACAACTCCCAACCAAGATTGATGTACCCTGCAAAACTATCTTTCAAAATTGATGGAAAAATAACATACTTCCATGATAAAGAACAACTGAAGGAATTCATGACCACCAAACCAACCCTACAGAGACTGCTGAAGGATGTTCTAGAGAGGGATAAAGATGACCATTGTTCCAGGAACAGCAGGAGAGGAAGACTACCAAACAGGACAGGCAATTGAATGAGAGGAAAAATAGAGGGCCAAAAGCAGGAGGATAGCATGGCAGAAATGAACCAATGCATGCTGGTTGTAACCATTAATGTAGATGACCTACATTCACCAATAAAAGGAAACACGGGAAGAGTGAATCAAGAAACAAGATCCATAAATACACTGTATACAAGAAAAACATTTAACTTGAAAGGAAGTTTGTAGACTGAATATCAAAGGAGAGAAGACAATTGTTCCATGTGACAGAAGACCAGAACAAAGGAAAGGTAACTTGCCCACCAACTGCAGAATGAATAAGAAAGGTAATGATATTTTCATACAAAGGAAAGCTACCAGCTATAAAGTAGGATAATCTCAAGGCTCTTGTGGTAAATGCATGCAACTGGAGATCATGCTCATTGGTTAAATGGTTTGGACTCATATGGGGGAACACCAGGTTATCTCCCTAGCATAAAAAACTGAAGGAGTTAGTGGGATCAAAGAAGCACAATAGATATTATGAAAGTGATAGGAGAGGAAATGCCTCAAAGGGAAAGTGGTGACCACTGTTAGTTTACTATTGTCTTGTTTTGAATTTTTGTATCATATTCATAACTTTGTTAGATTTGGTTTTATTTTGTCTTCTTTTGTTAGATTTTACTATGTCTGATGGTATGAACAGCTATTTTGAAGATAATGGAAAGTATTATGGTAACCATTGTTGATTTCCTATTATCTTGTTTTGAAGTCCTATAATGCTTTCATTCTTTTGTTTTGATTGTTTTTATTCTGTTTTGTTTTGTTTGATTTTATTGTGTGTGATGGTATGGACAGCTATTTTGAAGAAAACAAGAGACATAGTAGCCATTGTTGATTTTTTGTTGTCTTATTTTGAAGTCCTGCATTGCTTGCATTGTTCTGTTCTGATTTGCTTTATTCTGTTTTGTTTTGCTTTAGTCTCTTTAAAATAAAAAAAATAATAAAAGTAAGCATGCCATTGAGATTAGACATCAATCATATTTTTCAGGCCTCAAAAAGATCATTTTATATCCCCAGATATAAATATCATTCTAACATATGTAAAAATCGACTTGATGGAAAATTAAATTTAGAACTTATTTAAAAAGTGGTTTTTAAGTGTAGATAAAATAAACTGTTATACATTTATTGCACAAGCACTGAAATTTGCAGCAAACAAAAAATAAGTCAAATTCTAGAACACGATTAAGTTTCTTTCAAATGAAATTATGCACTTTAATCGTTGTTGGGTTTTGACATGAAAAGTTAGGGTCTTCTGCCTAAGTTAACATTTCCTCTTATTTTCTCATCCACAACCATATCCTCTACCATGTTTCTGGTTTTCCAGAAATTCTAGAAGTTTCCTGCTGCCACATTGACTGGAAAAGTTTGGAATGCTCTGCAGCTGATAACCATAACAAGGTACCAACGGCCACCAAAGCAAACAACCTTAGGAGCAAACTTGAGCTTCCCTACTTTCTAGAGGAGTTGCTTAAATAGGTCCAATTTCCTTGAAAAGAGAGTCTACAACTCTGAGGTTTGTGTGTGTGTGCAGAGGGCTAATTTGGGAGTAAGCTCAGGAGCAACACCTGGGCTCAGGCAGTCATGACCAGAAGCTGGACCCCCATGCAATTCAGTGGATGTCTCGACCTGACCCACAAGGAGTCCTGGCTGTTCTAGAACTCCATTCAGACTACTTGTAGATAGGCATCTGTTTTGCTTATAACTGTTTCCCCAATTCTTAGAACAGGGCTTTGCACAGAGAACATATGTATATTATCCCATAATTAGATGCCCAACGAATCTTGTTTGAACCTTTGCTACCTTACAGGTGCAATACAAAAGAGCTCAGGAGAGTCTGAACTCCTGTCTCCTTTTGCTGTTTCTTAGTAGTAGTACTTTAGGACCTGACCAATTCAGATAACCTGCTGTTTTTGTTTTTATTTTTCCATGAAGCCATTTAAAAAAATGTAGAGGATCTTCCAGTTTTTGGAGCTTTTGCCCAAGCATCATTATCTCATTCAATCTTTTTTTATTTCTGGTGTTTGTTTGTTTGTTTTTGAGGTACAGGCAACACAAAGATGGCCATCTGTATTTTTCAGATGAGTAAACAAAGGCTCAAAGAGGTTGTGTGAAATGATTAGGAAACAAAATTTCTAATCTACCCTCCATCTTTCCTCTGACTTTCTCTTTCCATTTCCTTTTTTTGGGGGATGGATGGTAGGAATTAAGTATAAAGCTTTTCTGCTGTAAGTTTTAGGGAAGATCACTTAGAACATTGGTGAGCATGTCTTAGTCGATTTTTTCTGTTTGGCAAATGAGGGCTCTGGCATAAAGAGGTTACAGGGTTTCCTCATGTCACGGAGAGATGTCACTGAAGCTGGGATACTGATTTCAAAGCTCATGTGCTCTTCAGCACTCCACCTGCTTGTTCTAAGGTAACAGTGTTTGAGTTTGTTTTGAAGCTCCGTGCATCTCTGAGTAATGTAAGATAAGTTCATATTGAAAATTTTAAAAAATTATAATAATTAAAATTTAAAAGCTTCATTTACTTCACATGAACTCAGAATGTATTACTCTCTTGGCCCCAAAGATATCCAAGGGGATACTCTTGGCAGAAATTACTTATTATAAAGAGCCCTTTTTATCCTGGTATCTTTCAGAAACTTAAGGGAGGTCAAGAACATATTTTTCTTGCCTCAAATTTAATTTAATCTTGCATCAGGACTGCAATCCTCCTAAGGCTAAGCTCCAGGGCACAGCTTCCAACTGGGAGAAGAGTAACTAGGAAGAGTGTGTTTTCCATGCTCTATGTAATACTTTGTGTCCTTGTTGATTGCAATATGTGAAAAGATAGGAGCAGCTCTTTTGAAAAATGGGACACTACGGTAGCCATCGCTGGTTTCTTGTTGGGCAACTTGATGGCCTGTAGTGCTCTTTTGTTTTATCTGGTTTTGTATTGCTTTGTTTTGTTTGAGTTTATTGTCTGTAAATGTATGAACAACCATTTTGAGGAAAGCAAGAGACACTGGGGTAACCATAGTTAATCTCCTGTTATGTTTTGAAGACCTGTGTAGCTTTCTGTGTTCTGTTTTGAAATGCTGTATTGTGTT
>RJWT010032129.1:0-14196 GCA_004365215.1 Cuniculus paca | reverse complement strand
ATGCTTACCTTTCATGGTCATTTTGGCTTTTGTGGAGAGTCAGAATTTGCATGGTGCCATATATGGTCAGTAACATGGATGAAGATATGCTATAATATTTTTAAAGTTTTGCCTTTCCGTTAGATGACACTTGGAAGCAGCATTCACTGTAGTTTTTTAACACACCACCTAAAAACACAAACTAGGACTTCCATAACTGTTGCAGAAAGTGACAAGAACAATGAAATAAGAAAGTTTAAAATAAAGGGGAGTATTTTGTGGGAGGGTAATGGCAATATGTGTTTTACTGTAATAAGTTTTTTAAACGTTCACTGTGTATTTTGATCATTCCCTCTTAGATGAAATAGTTACAGCGACCGGGATTTAGCTTAGTGGCATAAGCATCTGTCTGGCAAGCGCAAAGGCATGAGTTTGATCCCTGATACCAAAAAAAAAAAAAAAGAAAGAAAGAAAGAAAAGAAAAGTTTAAATAGTTACATAGATGATAGAAGAAAGAAAGAAACAGGTATGCAGAGCAATTAGACAAAAGAAAGAAATAAAAAGGACAAAGATATGAAAGGAAGAAGTTAAGTTATCATTATTTGCAGACCACATGATGCTTTACATAGAAGACACCAAAAACTCCACCAAAAGATTTGTAGATTTAATATTCAAATTCAGTAGTGTAGCAGAAAACAAAGTCAGCACTCAAAAGTCAGTAGCATTCCTGCACACAAGCAACAAATTCACAGAGAGAGAAATTAGGAAAAGAACACAATTTACAACTGCATCCAAAAAATTAAATACTTAAGAATCGATCTAACAAAGGATGTAAAATATCTGTACAGTGAAAATTACAGTACCCTGAAAATGGAAATCGAAGAGGACATCAGAAAATTGAATAATATCCTTTGCTCATGGATGGGAAGAATCAACATAGTGAAAATGGCTCTATTCCCAAAACTTTTATACAGATTTAATGCAATTTCAGTCAAAATACCATTAGCATACCTCATAAATCTAGAGAAAACATTCCTAAAATTAATTTGGAACCAGAAGAAACCTAGAATAGCAAAATAAATTCTAGGCAAGGCAGGCAAGTCAGGAGGCATCACAATCCTAGACCTAAAAGTGTATTACAAAGCTACTGTGATAAAATCAGTATGGTATTGGCAAAACAACAGTCCTGAGGAACAGAATAAAGATGCAGATGCAACCCCAAACACACTCGACCACCTTTTCTTTGACAAAGGAACCAAACATGTTCCCTGGAAGAAAGATAGTTTCTTTAATAAATGATGCTGGAAAAACTGGCTTTCCATATGCCAAAGACTAAAACTAGACACATATCTATCACCATGCACTAACCTAAGGTTAAGATGAAATTCCATTTGTTGATCCTTTGTAATATTTCCTTTGCAGTCTGGGTTTTGCTCATGAACTCTCTGTAGACAACAATGTCTTCAAGATTTCTACCTACTTTCTCTTCCAGTAAATTTAGTGTTTCTGTTTTGATATTTAGATATTTGATTCATTTTGACAAAAGCTTTTGCACAACAAAATAAATCACCAACAGAGTGAAAAGACAATCTATAGAGTGGGAAAAATTTGTAGCTAATTGTCCCTCATACAAAGGACTTATATCTAGAACATATAAAGCATGGAAAAAAAAACAGACCCCTCCCAAATTCAAAGACCCAATCCAAAAATGGGCATCTGAGATGAATACACACTTCTCAGATGAAGAAATACAAATGGCAAATAAGTGCATGAAAAAATGTTCAATATCATTGGTCATTTGAGAAATGCAAATTAAAACAACACTGAGATTCCATCTCACCCAGAAAGAATGGCTATGATCAAGAAACTAACCAATAACAAATGCTGTCAGGGCTGTGGGGAAAATGGAAAGTTCGAACTAATATTGCTTGGACAAGATTTCATGCCTATATCTTGTACTCTGAATAACTACTATGAAGATAACAATATACAATGTATTAATTATTGTTACTCTTCTACTAGCCTGTTTTGAAATTCCATTTTATTGTTATTTTTATTTTTATCTCTCTAAAATAAAAAAAGAGGTATATCAAAATATTGAGTTATAAAAAGATAAGATAGATAAGATATATATTTGATTTTTCTGGAGAACCCTAATACAGTGGAGGAGCAGAATTTTTCATGTCCAGCACAGAACATTAGAGATACCAAGCAGGCAGATACAGATCTGATGTTTCTGCTGCAATGGTCCAAGGTGTACATAAACAGATTATTCTGACTTTGTACTCCCTGAACATATTTTCCTACATAAGTTCTAATGGAATTTTACAAGTCTCATATTTATCAGTGTCTTGGTTACTTTTCTCTCATTGCTGGGACAAACCACCCAGCACCCCAAATGAAGGAAGGAAAGGTTTATTTAGCTCACTGTTTGTGGAGGTTTCAGTTCGTAATCAGCTGGCTCCAAGGTAGGGTGGCATGGCATTGGGGCAACACTTCAAGGCATCAGCCAGAGCAAAAGGGGAACACGACTCTTCTCCCTTATATTGTACATAGGCCACCACCCACCCCAGGGTGGGTGTAGCACTCACAAAATCTCTGTGCTCTCCTTTAATGGGTTGAGGATATTTACAAAGTAAGAACCCTGGCTCCCTGCTGAGTCTCTCAGTTAAAGTTCTAAACTGCTCAATTTGACAAAATGTATCAACCATAACAATCAATAATTGCCATCCTCCTTATACCAGCAAGAATGAATTCTGTGATCTGTAATCTTTACCAATGTTTTCTATAGTTATATCTGATTCAGAGTGATCCTTTAAACTATAACTCTGTTGATGTTATTATTCTACTTAAAGTGAGTTCCCATAGAAAGCATAAAAAGGATACAGAGATAGATAGATAGATAGATGATAGATAGATAGATAGATAGATAGATAGTTTCTCATACACTCCTCTGATTTAGCTTTCCAATTTGGTCTCCTACATCTATACATGGTCTTTCCATTTCAGTCACACAAAACTATTTATAGCACCAGATAGCTTTTCCCATATTATTTTCTCTTTCTTGAATGCCAATTACTTCATACCACTCCTAGTCCTCCTGAAGGACTCTATCTCATGTTTGACTGTAACTTTCTCTAGAATAATTCCTTTAATTTCCAGTGATTTAAAGACTGTTTCAGATGCACATGCCCTTAGGTGTTCCAAAGTACTTTTCCATGTCTTTACTATACAATGCACTTATTATTGCAACTATCAATTTCCATACTTTACCAACTCTTCTCTTGCCATACATACTAGAATATGAGCTGGTGAAGGATGAGGAATTCATTGTGTTTGTATTTGTTTCTTAAACTCTTATCTGACACACAATAGTATCCTAACGCTTTATTGAATTCATGAATGACTGATTTAATTTATGTAATAGCAGTATCAGTTGTCACATATCACCATTTTTCTTAGTCTGGGAATTTTTATTCACTCCATGGCATGCTTAGGTAATCATAAAGCTATTACTGAATTCTGGTAGCACTCATCAGCAGAAAACGTTATGCTAAGAAGCACCTCCAAAGAGGACACAGTGATAAATAGTTTCCTAAATTCATATTGCTCATGTTAATCAAATGCAGAGAAATATATAAAAGAATTGTACTACCCAAAATCAATCAAAGATTGATCTTACCCATCTCAGTTTTTCTCTGCTGCTTTTTGACTACTGGTCAAGATCAAGGGCCTCAGAATCAAATAAACTTGAATTCAAAACATACCCCTATCACTTACTAAGCCACAGAGATCTTGGGAAAGATACTTAAATTCTCCACAGTTCGTTTTCTTCATGCAGGAAACACAGCTTAAATACCTACCTGAAAAATGCTTCTAGCATTAAGCATATAATAATTATTGCAATGTCTGGCATCTAATAAGTACCAAATAACTGCTAGTGAAGCAAATTATTATTATTGATTGCAGGACATTAATCAAGGAGGAATTCATAGAGATTGATGCCTGTGAAAAGATCTTTCTACAGCCCACTGAAGTATCTTTAATGTGCATATGTGCATTTATTTGAATATGGAAATTACACATATTCTTTAACTATGACAAAAATAAAAATTAAGTAATGGATAAAATTACTTATTATTAATTATTTTTAACATCTGCTGACTTTGTATTTATTGTTGTGGCTCTGGAGACAGAGGCGCATTGTTGCAATAATGCTTATTCTTGATTGGCTGGTGAATGCTCTTGTGCTTTCCTTGCATTCATCAACAATATTTCAAAGTCACCTGCTAAAATGTAGGCATCGAGGTAACAATGATTATGACTAAAGGAAGAGGAAATTGAAAAGGGCAAAATTGCTGAGGCTTTGATCAACAAAATTTGAGTTTAATATAGAGTATTTTAGAAGCAATGAGCCCGATGATTTTTCTGCTGTTGCGACCCAGACACCTAAAGATAAGTGTAGCCTAAATGATGTAGCGAAATGATTGATGTAATATTTTTAGCTGGGTGCTTTTTTAATAAAAGAAGGGACTTTAAGATTATCTCACTCTCCTCACTGTCTCCAGCACCCTCTTGCAGTCATTACCCATGTGAGTAATTTTAAACTAAAGTAAGAATTCACATGATTACTATACTTGCAATGTCCACCTTATTTTTTCCTTTTAAACTAGGTAACGTTAAAAGAGCACACTGAAAACAACTGTAACAAAAAGCCTGAATTCATCTTTCCCAGGAAAAAAAATCAGATAAAAGAAATAAATTTCCCCAAAGAAGAGATATTTTATGAATAACTTAAGCAATTTAGAAGCAATCCAGTAACTCCTACATCACAGACTAATAATGCTCACTTTTTTCTTTCAGCCAGTTTCAAAGATATTAATATAGGCATCCCAGTGTGAAGAGTGTGTCCTCCTCCCATCCTTTTTTTCTCACTTCATTTTGGTTACAGTTCAGTTTAAACACATTCTTCTCCAACTGAATGGAACACACAGAGGGATGAAAAGCTAGTCAGTGTATCTTTCTAAAAAGGTACATTGCCTCCAAGGGATGGAAAAAAACAGAGAAGTAATTACATTTTTACATAGCAAATAGAAAAAATAATTATATATGCTAAACTCAGCAACTCATACAATAATTCTATTAAATAAATATTATGAAATCTACTTTGCAGGTGATGTAATCAATGTATTGATATAATCAATAAATAAAGTCATTTATCCAAATTTTATACATATAAAAACTAGTAACTATCACCCCAGGATTCAAATCCAAATAGGACTTGTTCTAAATCTCAAGTTCAGTACATTTCACTAGCCCCCTTTAATGAATTCACTGTCCCCAATACTTCTGAGAAATATCTTTTATTTCTGAGAAAATAAAAAATGAACAATAATTTGAAGTATATAAAAAGCGTATTTCAAGCTTTACCTCTTTTAAAATAATTCAAATAATTCAAATAAATAATTCAAATAAATTCAAGTAAAATGTTATATAGTAGTTTCTAAGAATGCAAATACATTAATACTCCTATATATGATCAAAAACATTAAGATAAATGATATTTAATATGATTGTATGAAAAACTTCATGGTTCTCTTTAACAGTAGTCATTACTCAAAAATGCTTTTTCTCCAGTGTCAATAGATGCTAATCATATTAATCGTGGTCTTTCCTATTCAATAAAGATTGATCATAGCGTCCATACAGAATATTGCACTGCATTCCAGAGCCATAGTAGTGAACAAACAAACCTTGGTCTTTACCATCAAAAAGCTTACTGTTCAGTAAAGAAGTCAGATAACTAATTAAAGAAATTTTAAACTATATTTATTACCAATGCTCTAGGAGTGGTTACAAGATCATGGTTATAGGTAGCTTAGCTGAAATCTGAAGGAAGAATGCTAGTTTATCAGGGGACCAGGAGAAACAAGTTTTCCAAACAAAAAAAAGAGCAACTGCAAAAGCCCATTGATGGTAGAGAGGGAGTATATAAGTGTGCAGAACTGAAAGAAAGCCATGATGCTGAAGAAATCAGAGTGAGCACAAGGGAGGTGGAAGAGGAAGATGGGCAAGAATACTTAGGATTTTGCAATCTATTTTCGTCATTTACTTTTAACCTTAAAATAATTGAAAATTACCGGAGGATTTTGAGGAAAAAATGAGATAGTTTAGTTTGATATCAGAAAAAGAGCTCAGACTAAATGATTACAATGATCTGGAGAGGGCCCAAAGATAAAGTAGACAACCTGGAAGAAGGCAATTTTCATAGTCTGTCCTAGGAAGTAGGTCATGGTGGCAAGTACTAAGATGATAGTGGTAGCAAAAGAAGAAAATATTTCAGTGATATCTAGTAGGTCCTTTGGAGGTGCTGCATGAAATGTATAGAAAAAAAAAAAACAAGAAATGCATACGTAAGTTAATGTATACACTCCTAGCCTAAGAACTAAGTGATGCTGTCTTTCCCAAAACAGAGAAACTGACAGAGCATCACCTTGGGAGCTAAATTGTTAGTTTTATGTGTTGAGATTGAGACACAGAAGAAAGGTCAGTTGAGCAGCGGGACTTAGTGGCCTTCATGTCTAAGGAACAAACAAGCTGTGATTGCTTGGGAAAACTAAGCTAAGCTTTAAAATTGATGTTTCAATTTTTTTGAAACAAAGCCATTCATATCAGCAAACAGTTTATCTGATATAAAATTCATATCCATGCTATTCTTTCCTATAAATGGCCCTCTCAGTGGACATGTGACTCAGGTAGTGTGTTTCTTTCTGCTTAGTCCCCATTGCCTACTGATAAAACCATCTCTTCAAAGTCCATAAAGGATCAATAATAAAATGTGGCCACTGCTGGAGTGGGGACAGCCAGACCCAAGCCTTTTCCTATGAGTCAGCGCTATTTGTAGACTGCAGGTGGAGAGAACAAGCACGCTCCGCAACTGGTATGCAGTGTGGCATCTACAGGGGATCTCCTTCCAAGGGTGGTAGCCACTGTTGATTCCCTATAGTCTTGTTTTGAGGTCTTATATTGTTTTCATTGTTTTGTCGGGTTGGGTTTTATTCTCTTTTTTTTTATTATGTTATATCTAATGGCATGAGCAGCTATTTCAAAGATAGCAAGATATATTATGGTAGCCATTTTGGATTTACTATTGTCTTGTTTTGAAGTCCTTTATTGCTTCCATTGTTTTGTTTTTATTGTTTCTATTCTATTCTGTTCTGTTTGATCTTTACTATGTCCAAGGTATCTGCAGCTATTTTGAACCCAACAAAAGGCATTATGGTAACTATTGTTGATTTTGTAATGTTTTGAAGTCCTGTATCGCTTACACTGGTTCATTCGGATAGGTTTTATTCTGTTTTATTTTCCTTGGTTTTATTCTCTTTAAAATAAATAATAATAAAATATGAAATATTTTCTCTAAATTAGAAAAGAATTTTTTAAATTATTCAAATTATCATTAAAAAGAAACTCTCAAATAAATACCAATCATCAAACATCAAACATTTCTCTCTCATTTTAGGGATGCTGGTGTGATCCAAGACATAAGGCAGTTATCATTCAATGAGAAATATTACCTAGATATGTAATTAGTGACGTTTGAAAATGATTACACTCTCAGTCAATACCTTTTGAGTATTTACTATGAAATTCTCCAATATAGTCTATCACATTGATGGGGTAATGAATTTGTTATGATTAGTTGAAGTTAATATTTAAGATCATTAAGTGGAAAATTCTATTATATTACCATGGTCCTCACTTTCCACAGGAACATATTTGAATACTCTTAGTGAATGCCTGAAACTGAAGACTACCAAACCACATATATAAAGTTTTTCTTTATGCATGTCTATAACAAAGTTTAACTTACAAATTAAGTAACTACAATAAGTGAGTAACTAGAATAATTAATAACAAGATAGAACAATATAACAGTACACTGTGACAAATGCTATGTGAATATGGTTCCTCTTTATCTCAAAATGTTTTGCTGATTTATAGTCACACCTCTTGTGATGACATGGGATGATACAATACCTATGTGATGAGTTAAAATTAGGAAAATGACAGGAATTGTGACATAGCCTTAGGCTACTATGTTAAGGTTACTTGAACACAAGTACAAAGATACTGAAGCAGTTGATCTGAACCAAGAAGGCTACTAAAGACATATGGGTAAGTAGCATATATATTACAGATTCAAAGGACAAGGGGATTATTCCCATTCAGGCAAGATAGAGAATCATGAAGAATTTCAGCACACTAGTCAAAACAGTGCACAATTTCACACATGAAAATTGTTTATTTTTGAAATTTTGCAGTTAAAGCTTTTGGACCACAGTTGATCATGGATAACTGAAATTTCAGAAAATGCAACTACAGATAAGGGGAAGAGAAGCAGATGCTATAAGGTATTAGATTATCCCGTTACTTTCTTGCTGTTCAAATGCAAGAAACTTTGGGTTTTCTTTCTAAAGAAAGTTTTTAAATTTCTCTTAAAGACTCCTCCAGAATAAGGAAAAGGCAATTCAGAGAGTTCCATAAAATATCACGAATAACTTTGGTTTTACTAACGTAAACCACTACTCCTTAAGGGCCTCAGAATAAAGGCAGTTTCAGGTTATTTTTTTTTTCTTGTACCAGGGATAGAACTCACAACCTCACGCTTGCCAGGTAGTCACTTAGGACACAGAGCTAAATCCCTGGCTATTTGGCTGTCTTAAGAAAAATAGATTTTAGAGAATCCTAACTACTACCCATATAATAAGATCTTTTCACTAAGCTAAAGGTAAATAAGAATACCAATACACCATTTTATTTATTAATTATGCTTTTCTTGGTTCTTATCTTGTACTCATTTTATCACTATACAACATCCTTTGTTTGCAGGCTAATGACACACGAGATATTCCACGAGTGTATATGGGTACCAAGCATCGTCTATAGGCATGGAAAGGCTGTATCAGAAGCTGTTCCTACATATTATTTTTTTTAAAAAACCTCTGTGTCATTTTCATTAGTTCTTATCAGATGCCATATAGCTTAACTAGATAACCTCTGCTTCCAAATCCTTGGCAATCAGCCTTCTACTAAGATTTTACAACTCTTATGCAGCCATTTGTAATTTAATAACCCACTCAATATTTAACTACTTCATTTAATATTTTCCACTGATCTTTTATTGTGCAAACTATGAAACAAGTTTACATGAGTTTCTGGAAGACATAGTTCTTGAACTTGAACAGCAACTAGAAAGAGAAAGAGATGACAAAGAACAGCAAATATTTGCTTTAAAAGTTTCAATTGTGAGGCAATTAGGCTGAAATACCTGTGCCTTGGGTTCCTGCATAAGGAAACTGAAGCCCAATACGAACAGTGAAATGAAACTTACGGTTAACCAATGGGAAACAAAAAACTGATCTGAGTCTAGAGACTTCCCATTGAGCCAATAAAATATATTTTTTCTGTATTGCTTCCATGAATACTTTTTCTCATAAAAGTTTCCCCTTTTGCTTCTCTTCTCGATCTCCAATGGGACACTTGTGATCTGGTTCTGACCAATTTATGAATCACTAATTAAAATATCGATGTGCCCAATTAAATGAATTTAATCTTAGTATAAAGGCATATACAGAGTTCAGCTGGACCGAAAAGCGCTCTTCTCCCTCTTAGGAATGAGACATGGTCTGAATATTGGAAGATAAATTTCATTTGCATCAATTTTAAATGACGGGATAATATGATCATATTTTACATAAAACAGATCAGTCTGTCAGTGGGGAAGAGGCCTGGAGGGAGCACCACCACAAGAGAAAACAAGCACCCTCCTAAAATCACACTCAGCATGATGAGAAAAGAAAGCAGGAATCTTTACTGAAACCATCTGAACAGAATGGACTCTTTACAGTGTTAATGTAGTTAAGAAGCAGGATACAGTATCTTAATGTCTTGGCAGATGCTGGCATTCATCTCTCCAATGAAGTACTACAATTCAGGCCTCATGGCAGAGAGCACAGAAGAAAAGAGGAGAGCAGGCACACTCAAGTGACATCTTTGTGCTTCAGGTCTTTTCAACTACACAACCATCTCTTGGATGAATGAGCTTATTCCAGCCAGCAAACGCGGGCCCAGGCAGGCAACACAGAGAGCTTATCTGACCCACGCCTTGCAGAAGTTGCCCTTACAATCTGAAACATCAGTGGCATCACGACCGAACTGAACACCAAATCAGTTCTTTGTGAATCACGAAGTAGCTGTTAGAGGATAAATACCTGTCTGTGGATTTTCGTGCTGCAGATGATGAGGTTTTTGGGGGGGGGGGTTGTTTGGTTGTTTTTTTTGTTTTTGTTTTTGTTTTCCTGGATTTTTTGCAAGTTCAAGAGACCCTGCCATATCCTGGCAGCTGTGAGCTACAGTAGGAAAGCATCGAGGTTTTCCAAGCTGAAAATCACTACAATCCCATCACAGTAGCAATCCCAAAAGGAATGCTGGATAGAGCAGTTCAGTCTGAAAGTTTTCACACATATATCTCATTTCATTTGTTCCCACCTACAGCGTGCTGAGCTCTTTGGTGGTCTTCATGCATAGAGAGGGGGTGTGGATATGTGCCACTGTTTGTTGGAATATGATAATTATGTCAATATTTCACTAAGACACGGTGGTAAAATGGGGAAAAATAGCACTTCGGAAGCTAGCTGAACCTTGAGTAAATCCGAATGTTGAACTTCATCTTTCTATGAACTAGAGCAATTTCTGAAGCTTAACTTCCTGGAGTATAAATTGAGACTAATCAAACTCTTGGAGTAGAGATAAGAGCTAAATGAAGCAGTCGCTTTAAGGGCACACAGAAGAACTCAGTAGGTGCTGATTTTCTTCCTGCTACAGATTTTAAGTGACAAAAGCCATCTACTTCTATCTTCAGAACTGCAGTTTTCAGATTTCAAGTCTTTTTGGGCTTTCCTATTTTGTGTTTGCCTAGATAAATGTTTTCACTTGCTAGCGTATCCACTCTTCACAGCCTCTCATGTACTCTCTGATACAAATCTATTCACACATACACATACTCATATGTCTGCTTAACCAGTGACCCAAGATACACGTTACATTTTTCCTCTTCTTTTGCTTTCACTGTTCTGCTTGTTATCAATCTTCACCTAGTAAATCAATACATTCTTCAAGGAGCAGTTTTAATTTTTACTTTCTTAAACGTTATGTTTTTTGTCTAGATGTCCCTACAAAGCATCATTTGGTCATAGGGCTTTTTCAGAGGTAGCTGAATCTAGAGTATGTGATCCTGGGATTAAGAATGTGAGTGCTGCGCCTGCCCTAGGATGTATAGTCTGCATACAGTATAAGGGACAGGAAAAGGCTAGTCTTCTCTCTTGTTTCTTTTGCTGTCTTCTGCCACCATGAATTGTTGCCCCTCTGCAATGTGTCACCCTGCCTTGGATTACGGACTGAAACCTCTATAAACTGTGACCTAAATAAACCTTTCCTCCTTTAACTTTGGGTGTCAGGTATTTTGTCTCTGTAAAAAAGTAACCAAGACACCACAAAAGGTCAAATTCATCACAACTGCCTCTATTCTCCAGTGGCACTTTGTCTAAGGATATGCTGGTCATATCCTCAAAATGTCATTAAGTGTTTAATAAAAACAATTCATTTTTAATCTCTCTCTGTCTCTGTCTCTCTCTCTCCCTCCCTCCTGCTAGATAGTGGCCAACCATGAGGACTGTGTCCTCTACACTCTAAGGTATAGAACTGCTGAGCTGATTTTGTTAAACCTCTAAACTTCTCAAATTAACTCAATCAAGTAACCATCACAATCCACCCCTTGTCAACTTGGCAACCAAACACATTCTTTAATCCAGCCCCCAGATACAAGCACACACTCATAATCACAACTAACATGTTATAACCATCCTATGTACAAACAAAAATGCACTAATTCCCTCCCCAGAATGTAAGGCAAGTTTTCTTTAGGTGATGCTTACTCTTATCATTTCATGACTATAACATTGTAAAATTGGCTTAAAAATCCTTAAGAACCATTATTAGTTCTATCAACATTATATTACACTGGAAACATATTAGGAAAGAAATAGTATAATTGCAGCCCTCTTTTCTGTAGCTGATCATGGGGTTGTAGCTGGTATTTAGAACTACCTTTTTCTACTATCCATTCTGTATTTCCTTGACCTTCAGCAAGCACCTCAGCAGGTCTTGGTTCTTTTCCTGGTGGAGTGACCCATACCCAGGGTAAGGATGGTGAGAGGATGGAGAAATGAAGATGAGGCAATATATAGAAAGCTGAGGTCAGGTGCAAGTCCGTATCAGGAGGTTGAGGGGTCTGTTCCAGAAAGCTGAAGTGTCTACACAGAAGGCTGAAAAGTCTATGACAGAAGCAAAAGAGTCTGCACTGGAAACCAGAAGACAATGTCCAAGCTGAAGATGAAGACAAGAGGTCCTCAAAAGAAAACAATCCAATTCAGCTTTCTTCATTTCTTGTTATACCATCCAGGCTTAGAGATGCAGAATTGCTGAGCTGATTTAGTTAAGCCTCTAAACTTCTCTAGTTGACACCTACTATCTTTTATCTTACTCTTTATTTATATTTTGAGTTTCTCATATAAAAGAAACTGTTTGATATTAAAGTTTGTGTCTGATTTATTTCACTTAACATTATGGTCTCAAGGTACATCCATTTTCCTACAAAATAACTCCAGTTTACCCCTATATGATGATGGGGGTTTCCTCAAGCACTGTTGACAATGTCTCTGTTTGATGAATTTCTGGTATTCGCTGCTCCAGTAGTGGTGAGTCAATGAACCATTCATCCTCTGATTAAACATTGGCATAGGTCCATGTATTTCATAGAGAGACAAAAGCAGAAAAATCAGCACCCCTCCCCTCTGTGACATTCACACTTAAGCCTTGTGAGCAGTGTGTGGTCAGACAAAATATGGGAATAACTGATGCAGAGCACCAGTTAAAAGCTGTGTGATTCCTCTTTGCTGCAACAATGGGTCTGCTCACCCCAGAGCAAGATTTCAGATCCTCCCAAGCTGTACCTACCTGGGAATTTGGTGACAACCAGAAACTTTTCTCTATTTAATTCTGTCATTTTTCAGTGCCCACCAAGGATCAAGAGAAGAGGTATTAACTTACCTTGGATAAAAGCGCTCTTAGCTGAGGTGTTTACAAGAGTGAAGGAGAGCAGAATGCATCTGGCACAGGACAGAGTTCCTCTCTGAACTTCTTAGGCAATGCACCTTGGGCCTGGAGCTAGAGTCAAAGCCATAATGCTGTTGTTTGAAACTGCCCCAGCACACTCTGTGGGCAAGGGAGCAGAGTTCTCGCTCCACTATTTTAGCAATAGGCCCTCATGTGGCACTGAAAGACGGGTATCAAGAACTCACAGGCAACTATCCTTAGCCCTGGTATCCACATGAAATCATACATCACTGGTCACACCTCATCTGATATTCTGTTTCTTGTGGACAACATCCTCTTCTCCTCTCCACTTTGCAACTTCTGTTCCCCCATGTAATGTGTGTGTTTGTGTGTGTGTGTGTGTGTGTGTGTGTGTGTGTGTGTGTCAGAGTCACTCACAGAACTAGCCTGGCTGTGAGGGATGTAATCACTGAGCCCATGCAGTGGAAAGTCTGTGGGGCCAAGCAGTGAGAATACGCAGGGGCTTCAGACCTCTAAAGAAGTGCATATTCAGACAAAAAAAAAAAATCTTCTCAAGATGGCTCCTGGTTACAGCACCCTGGGGGCTAGCTGAGACATGAAGTGAGTTCTTTTTTCAAAGTCTGACTGCTATGCATATTCAGTCTTCTTATCACTTTAGGATGTAATTATACAAAATTCACAAAAATTTCCAGTGACCAGGATTGCTAGGTCTATCTCACATTTCCCCTTGTGGATAGTCCCCCTCCTAACTGTGGAACTGAAGTGCCAGGATATTTTGTTTCTCTTTTCTATGCTGCTATCTAGGTCTCTGGATTTCATCAGGTTTTTTTTTTTTTCTACTGTGGGGTTTCAATATTCTTCCACAGAAATTCACCTCAATGTGCAGCTATGCACCTGTGACTTTGGTTCTTCTTTGTAGAAGAGCAGGTGATTGCTGAGTACCACGGTTCAGCCATCTTGCTCAACTGCATTGATCTGTCTCAGATAAAGGGTGTATTTCAGAATAGAGTCCTCCAAAAT
>RJWT010032128.1:0-14200 GCA_004365215.1 Cuniculus paca | reverse complement strand
AGCTTCCTGAAGTTGTTTCTTCACTTCAGTTGACATCACTTCAGTCATTTCTGGTGTGCAATTCTCAATCTCCATGTTTTCCTCTTGTGGAATTGTGCTGCTTGAGTTTGACACCAGAGATTGCCCTCTCCCTCTTCATCTTGGCATATTCCTGATTTCTTTCACACACCTGAGTAGTGTGGTCCCAGGCACCCCAGCACTGGCCACAACTTCTCTGAAGCTAGACTGTTTGTCTTTTGTGGCCAGTGCTGGCTACATACATCTGATGTTGGGCACCTGTGTCTCTGCATTGAGCTGGGCAACAAGCCATCCAGGGTTTGCACTGGAGCAGACCTGGTCAGGCCCTGCCAAACTAAGCTGCTTAGGAACCTATGCGATATTGCCTGAAACGCACACAGGAGTGGATCTCGGTCCAATCAGCTTCCGCGGGTCCGCCCTGGAGCTCCAGAATGACTGGTTTTTCTGGCCTCCGTTCAAGCAACTTCCTCAGGTCTGCCCACAACCTGGCGCTGCTGCCAGAAGTGGTTAGCAGTCTTGGCCCCGGGCAAAACCTGCCCAACTCCAAGATGGAGCCTGGCTGATCACTCTCTCCCATGGGGTGGGGGCAGGGTGGAATTCCAAGCACACACCAGCAGCCAGCGCAGATCTCCACATCCGCCACTCTCCTTCACTTACACACCTCTCTGCAGAGACCTCTGGGGTCGACCACAGCTGAGACCGCGACCACAACTGCGACCGTGCGTCTCCAAGCTCAACAGCTCTTCAGGCAGGGTGAATCCAGCTCCAGGCTAAGGTGCTGCCAGCCACCACCTTCTTCATTTAAATTCTTTTTATTCTCTTTGTGGGCTTCAAGTCATATTTTAGATTCTTCCTTGGTCCAGGGGACCCACTTCCTTCCTTCTTATCCTCTCCATGATGTTGTATTCCAGCATCTGAACTGTTTCTCTCAGAGAGACTGTTTACTCTGCTGCTTACTGTTCTGCCATCTTTAGCTCCTCCAATTTTTTAAAACTTTAAAGAATTTGTTGTATGGACAAGATCATGGCCAACTTTTATATAGGAACATGTCTATTTGAAGAGACTGGGTATTCTTTCATAATTAATTGAGTGAAATCAGTTGAAAAACATATTTCAAGTTTCTACCATCTTCAGATCCTTCCTAGCTAGAGTCAATCACTTGATTCTTAAGGGCTCTTAAAACATCAGAAACACAAAGATGAGTGCTGCAGATAAGTACTCATCATTTGGCTGACATCTCCCTTAAAGTGAAGCACTTGACAAAGAACGTTAGAATTAACAATGGGAGGAAAAAGGAGAAAGTGAGATTAAGTAGAATTCAACATGTCATAAAGGTGCTGAAAGGGGAAATGAGAAAAGGAAGAAAATTAACGTTTTCTATATCAGAATTTCCTCTAGCTACATCCCCCAGCCTTTCCATTTTCTTATATTTTCCAGGTCGCAATTAACTAACCTGAAAATTAAATAGAAAATCTGCAGAGATTGTGCTGATTGGCTGATAAGGCTTTCTCCAGGTGTCATTTGCATTTTAAACACTTTCTGCAGACTCAATGCCAATTCAATGTCATGACTAACTTTTACCAGTCACTTCAATGTTCCCCCAGTTACTGTTTACTTTTCCCCATAAATTTGAGAGAAATACTCCTCTTCTATCCCAAACCCAATCCTATGTGTCCTTCATCCTGCCCTCTCCTTCTAGGCTGATGTAAGTCCTTGACTTGTCTGCTGCTAATTTAACTCCCCTGTATCGAGAATCTCACCATTTTTGTTGGTGTCTCTTCAAACCTGTCTCATTATCCACTACTCCAAAAATTTCTCCCAACGGGGTGCCTCTTTTCTCTGAGGGGTAATAAGGGCTTGTCCCCTCAATCTGCCATTCAGAGAGATATCCCTCAATGATTCTACTACAGGGAAACCATGTAATAGAGACTCCCCAGATTCCAAGCAAATTCTCCCTTGCCTTGGGTGGGTGGGGGGATTCTTCTTGAGTTTCAAGGCAATTCACTGGCAATTTTGTCCTTAGAGAAAAAAAGAATACTTAACTTCTGACAGTCGCACCTTGACCATTCACCTCCAGTACTTCATTATTGTATGGAATTGTGAAACCGCAAACAGGAATGGAAATTGCTACAACTATAATTACTACTAGAAAAAAGGTAGATGACATATCTATTTTAAAGCCAAAACACTACTAGAAGACTTTTCCTAGTGGGAAAATCAGATTCAATAGAAGAAAATAACCAATTACCAGGACACTGTATGAGGACTTTCCTACTGCCCAACCTTGGTTCTCCCTTGTATTTAGAGCATTTTATTATGGTTATCCTCAAACTAGACCCACATACACACACACACACACACACACACACACACACACACACACACACACATGCCTGTAATTCCAGCAATCAAGAGGCTGAGGTAGGATGCACAAAAAGATTCTACAGAGAGAGAGAGAGACAGAGAGAGAGAGTCAAGAAGTTCTCAAATTCATGGTCCTTTCTGACTCTATTGCTGGAATGGAAACTAGAATTTCTTTAGATTGAATCTACCAAATTTTCTTGCCTCCTTTGTGCTCCTGCCTAAAGGGGAAAAGTGTTCTGGTCCCTACCATATAATGCCCTTTTCCAAAATTCAATCAAGCTAACACAATAGATGACATTCTTTCTACTAAGCCTTCATATCTTTCAAGAATAATCAACTGCCAGGGATGCCTACAACCTGAGAACTCTGGGAAGATAAGGCAGGAGGATCACAAGTTTGAGTCCAGCCTGAGCAACTTAATGAGTTAGCAAGAGCCCATCCCAAACTACAAAACAATAAAAAAGAGCTCAGGATGTAGCCTAGTGAGAAAGCCCTGGGTTCAATCCCCAGTACTGTAAAATAAATAAGAATAATCAACTTACATTAGCACTTGATAGCCTGGTATTGATCAGTCAGCAAAGCTCATAGAAGTAGGATGAGAGCATCTAAGCAAAACCTCCTATTTCACAACTTTGTTTACATCAGTACTATAAGTCGCTTCTGTTCAGTACTTCTGCAGGCTTTTGGCCAACTTCTTTCAAGTACATCTAAAATAAGAGTTAGTCATAAAAAAAAAAGCAAAAAGCTTTACAAGTATGTATAAACATGAAAAGCCTGGCTTCACTTCTGAGCTCCTTCACTGACTAAAAACACTGAGTGACACACAGATCATGCCTTGAGAGAATGAGAGAAATGTAGAGAGGTGAATTGGGTCACCTTGATCTGTGGTGTGCAGTTAAGTATTCAAGAGTCTGGGTTTTGGTGCCCCTCTGCCTGTGTGACCTTGAGCAAAGTACCTCTTCATTTCTTTATTTGTTAAAATGGATCATTGTGAGGATTAAGTGAATAAATATATGTAAACAGTCCAAACAGTGCCAGGCATATGGTTAGCACCATAAAGTGTTTGACATTAGTATTACTTACATTATCATTAGCTTTATTTAATAATGACAATTTCTGAAACCCATATTTTAATTCCAAGGACTTTGGCCCCCAACTGGACATATTGCAAGTGGCAGAAAGAAGAGACATTTTTTAATTAAAAATATCTTTGAGTTTTGTGTTGAATAAGTGATCCTTATCAAATTAAACAAACTTCACTCCATAGAAAATAAGTGAAATAAAACATCTATCTTCTGGAATTGGTTACCTTAAGCATCAATATCAACATTAGGAATGACAAAAATACAATATTTACTTTCTTATTTTGATAACCAAAATTCATTACAGTTTACAATGTAGGCATCTTTTTCTTGATTCTTCACTGTTCTTAGCAGTCCCTCCTTTTAATGTATTCCTCTCTCTCTGTCTCTGTCTCTCTCTCTCTCTGTCTCTCTCTGTCTCATTTCTTTCTGTGTGCTGGGTATTGATTCTGGCGCCTCAGGCATACTAAACCTAAACTCTACCACTGAGCAGCATCCCCAGCTCCTTAAGAACCTTTAAAATGACTTTTGGTTCAACCATTATAAATATAAATAAATATTAAAAGATATTTCACTCTAGGAAGTTATTAATAATGATTTAATTGCAAAAGCCTAGTGGGCTCTTCTCAATTCTCATTGTTCTTGATAAAATTTCAAGAGCACTTAACACTATGTACCCATTTCTCAAAAACTCTGTCCTTGACCCAAACCAGGCTCCACTATGATTCTTCTCTATCTCCCCACCTCCAACTGTCCTGATTCCAGGGGCTGAGAATTTACTAAGCATTTAAAATTCAGTATCATGGAGTATAACACACAGAATGAGCACTACGTTTACTATCTGTCTTTAAAAGTACTCAATATAACCTTGTCGAATGAATGAATGAATGAAATAATTAGGTCTACTCAGAGATAATATATAACTCTAGAAGACAGCCTATAATTACAGACTCAAGTTAATTGTGCACCAGAAATTCAGAGGAGATTGAAGTAGAGACTGGAGAGATTAAAAAGGTTTCATCAAAGAAGATTGATTCAGATTGTGGCAACTGGGTTCCAGGTGAACAGCAGTGCAAGAAGGCCCAGACACCAGACCCTCCCATCACAGCTGCTGGGATCCAGATGAACAGTGTGGGAAGGCCCAGAGAATGGCTGCTCCCTTCCCTACAGCTGGGATTCAGGTGAACGATGTGAAAAGACACAGAGACTGGTGGGAATGTCAGTCAAACACTAGGCCTCTCAGCCAGGGTACATAGGATGGATAGGTGGGACTAGTGGGGTGAAATTGTTGGAAGAAACAGTAATAATACAAGCCAACAGGTGGTAAGTTAGGTGAACCAGTGTTATGCTTGGGAACAAAGACATACAGAATAGAAGTGGGGGGGGCTGCCCCTTTCCCCTTTTTTCTTTCTTTTTCTTTATTCTTATCTCTTTTTTTCTCTCTTTTCTAAATGGCTGGGGACAACTCTAGCCACACAAAACTGATCCCATCCTCCAAACACAGAGACCAAGTTCAAACAATTCCTTGCTTACTCCTTCATTCTTTCTCTTCTGCCTTCTTCTCTAGTTTCCCAAAGCTTGCAGGAGCATCCTTTGTCCTCCAGCCTGGCTTCTACTTTCTTTTCAATTATCTTTGTTTTAGCCCCTATCTTTCTTAAATTTCCCCCATGACAAGGTAAAACCACTCTACCAAGGGGAAACACTTTGCATACAAGCTCCAAATTTATGATTAGTTCTGTAATATAACTGTAGATTTTGCTCCTAAGGTACAAAATTAATAATTACCACACTTTGTCAGTTTTTAAACTGTGATTGATGCTATTGTGATTGCTAATTATACTACTTTAACTATGATGTCCTCTCTGTTGTTCTTCCTTCTGTAACAATAGTGGAAAGTTCTGGGATAATAACCTTGCCACAACCCAGTACCAGTGGAGTGGGGACTAAGCCAAACTGATGCCAACATCTCACTCTTAATTAATTGGAAAGGTAGGATATTGAAACAGACACAAACCAAGAACCTCCTACACACAGAAGATATCCCTGAAGAATAAACCTTACATAGAGAGGCTTTGATACTAGTAATAAAGCTACCTACTACAAATATTTACAAAGATCAAAACAGAAAACAAAATGACAAGACACAGAAGCAAAACACAACCTCAGACCTCCAGCCCACTCAGAACAAGTCCAAGAGACAATGAGATCAAGGAAAATGGAAGACACATACCTGACATTTCTGAAATGATAGTAACTGAAGTAAAGAAACAAATCCATGAGGCTACAGATGAAATCAGATAAGAAATAATTTCTCAGGTAAAAAGAAGAAATGTCAACATTTATAAAGGAATTGCTCAGCAAATCTAGAATAGAGATAGATTTTTAAAAAGACGATGATAGAAAAAGCATGGAAATTGTGAATGATCAATATAGGGAAAAAAATAGAATACATGAAATGGTTTCAAACATATATCCAGGAAATTAAAAATTCAATTGAAAGCTAGAAAATCATTTGAATGAAACTGAAGACAGGCTTTCAGACCTTGAAGACAGGATCTTGGCTAGCAATTATGAAAGGAAAAATCTCTTGAAAATAACAGAAGATCAGGAAATAACAATCCAACAGTTGCAAGAGAATGCAAAGAAAAATAACAAGCATAACTGATGTGAATGAAAAAGCAGGAGTCAACACAAATGACATAAAAAAAACTCTTTGTGGAAGTAATCGCAGAAAATTTCCCTAACATGGGAAAAGAATCTGACGTACAGATAAGTGAGGCATATAGAACTCCAATTATCCACAACCAAAATAAATCTACACCTAAACATATAATAATCAAGATCCCCAAAATTCAGCACAAGAACAGAATATTAAAAGCTGTTAGAGAAAATAAGAGTCATCAGAATCATGGCAGACTTCTCAACACAAGCCCTCAAGTCAAGAAGAGTTTGGAATGAAGTATTTCAAGTCCTGAAAGAAAATTATTTCCAACCCAGACTGATGCACCATGCAAAACTATCTTTCAAAATTAATGGAGAAATACTTCCATGACAAAGAACAAGAAATTCATGACCACCAAACCAACTCTTCAAAAGGTACTGAAAGATATTCTAGACAGAGATAAAAATGACCACAATTCCAAGAACAACAACAGAAAGAAACCACCAAGCAGGGCAAGCAATTAAACAGAAAGGGAAAATAGGGAACCTACAGCAAGAAAGTAACATAACAAAGATAAGCCATTACATATCAGTTATAACCATCAACATAAATGGCCTCAATTCACCAATCAAAAGAAACAGACTGGCAGAATGGATCAAAAAGAAAAATGTAATAATATGCTGTATATAAGAAACACATTTAACTCAAAAAGAAATTCACAGACTGAAAGTCAAAGGATGGAAAACAATAATTCGTGCAACAGGAACCCAGAAAAAAGCAAGGTTAGCTATTCTGTTTGTAGGCAATGTGAATTTCAAACCAAGAATGATAAAAAGAGATAAAGAGGGTCACTACAAACTTGTTAGTGGAAAAATTCTAAGAGGAGGAGATAACAATCATAAATATGTATGCACCAAATATGGGAGCACCCAACTATATAAAACAAATATTAATAGACATAAAAAAATCAAATGAACAATAACACAATTGTAATAAGGGACCTTAATACCCCACTGTCAAAATATATAGAGCAATCAGACACAAAATCAGCAAACAAATACCAGAACTGAACCAAACCTGTGAACAAATGGACTTAGTACATGTGTATAGAGTCTTCCACCCAACAACATCAGAATATCCATTCTTCTCAGCTACACATGTGACATTCTCTAAAATAGACCATGCATTAGCCCACAGAACATGCTTAAATAAATGTAAAGAAATTGAAATTATCCCATTAATATTACCTGACCATAGTGCAATGAAATTGGAAATTAATGGCAAAATAAACCACAAAAACTCCATAAACACATGAAAATTAAACAACACCCTCCTAAACAACCAATGGGTCACAGATGAAATTAAAGAAGAAATTAAACAATATCTACAATTAAACAAAAATGCAAATACAATGTACTGGAACCCATGGGACACAATGAAAGCAGTCCTAAGAGGAAATTTATAAGGGTGAATTCTCACATCAAGAAAACAGAGCAAGCACAAATAACCTAAAGTTGTACCTCAAGCTTGTAGAAAAAGAAAAGCAAGTTAATCCCAAAGCCAACAGAAGGGAGGAATGTATAAAGATCAGAGCAGAAATTAACACAATTGAGACTAAGAAAATAATACAAAGAATTAATGAATCAAAGAATTGGTTCTTTGAAAGAATAAATAAAATTGATAAACCCCTAGCCAATCTTATTTTTTAAAAAAAGGAAAGACTCAAATTCATGCAATGAGGAATGAATCTTGTGGCAATTCAGATCATTAATATATGTATAATCCTGTGGAAATTCAGAAGATCATCAATACCTACTTTGAAAATCTTTACTCCATAGGATGTAAAACACAAAACAAATGGACAGATTCCTAGAAACCTATGAATTACTAAAACTGCATCAAAAAGATGTAAACTGGGATACTGGAAAGGAAAAGACAAAGAAGGGAGCCAGGCATGGTGGCTTATGCCTGTAACCCCAGCCCTCGGGAGGCTGAGACAAGAGGATCGTTGTGAGTTCGAGACCAGCCTGGGCTACAAAGTGAACTCAAGGCCAATCTGAATGGCATAGTGAGACCCTATCTCAAAAAGACAAGGGCCGAGGATTTGGCTCAGTGGCCTAAGCATGAGGTCATGAGTTCAATTCCTAGTGCCACACACACAAAAAAAAAACTTACCAACAGGCTTTGCAGATGCCGCTATTTCCCCTTTAGTCATTCGCTGTCAACCATGGTTAATCCCACTGTGTTCTTTGACGTTGCCACTGACAGCGAGCCCTTGGGCCACGTCTCCTCCAAGTTGTAAGCAGACAAAGTTCCAAAGACAGCAGAAAACTTTTGTGCACTGAGCACTAGAGAGAAAGGATTTGGTTATAAGTGTTCCTGCTTTCACAGAATTATTCCGGGGTTTATGTGCTGGGGCAGTGACTTCACAGGCCGCAATGGCACTGGAGGCAAGTCCATCTATGGGGAGAAATTCGATGACGAGAGCTTCATCCTGAAGCACACAGGCCCTGGCATCTTGTCCATGGCAAATGCTGGGCCAAACACCAATGGTTCCCAGTTTTTCATCTGCCAAGACCAAGTGGTTGGATGGCAAGCATGGGGTCTTCGGGAAGGTGAAAGAGGGCATGAACAGCATGGAGGCTGTGGAGCGCTTTGGCTCCAGGAACCTCAAGACCAGCAAGAAGATCACCATCACCGACTGTGGACAGCTCTAACGCGGGTGACCCATGTGCATCATGACCACCAGACCATTCCTCTAGCTCAGGAGAGCACCCTCCCACCACCCAGTTCAAAATGCCCCATCATCTCTACTCTCACTGCAGCTCTGTGGGTTCCATATTTTCCTTGCTCCCCTCCAAAAATAGCTGGATTTCAGAGCTAAGTTTATGGTTATGAATAAAAACTAATGAAAAATAAATAAATACTTACCAACAAAGAAAAGTCCAGGTCCTGATGGATTCACTGCTGAATTCTACAAGAAATTTAAAGACTTAATACCAATACTTCCCAAACTCTTTAACGAAATCAAAAGGGAAGCAATTCTCCCTAACTCATTCCTGGAGGCAAGTATTACCTGAATATCAAAAAAGAGAACTACAGGCTAATCTCCCCAATGAACATAGATGCAAAAATCCTCAATAAGATACTAGCAAACAAAAATGCAGCAAAGTCATCAAGAAGATTATACACCACAACCAAGTGGGAGTCATCCCAGGAATGCAGGGATGATTCAACATATGCAAGTCAATAAATGCAATACATTGTAGAGTCAAAGACAAAAATCATACAATCATCTCAATAGATGCAGAAAAACTTTTTGACAAAGTCTAACACTCGCTCATTATAAAAATCCTACAGGAAATTGGAATAGATGAACTTTATCTCAATCTGATAAAAGCCATCTATGACAAAGCAACGGCCAACATCATAGTAAATGAACAAAACCTGAAAGCTTTCAACCTAAAATCAGAAACAAGATAAAGATGTCCACTGTCACCACTCCTATTCAATATAGTTCTGGAAACTATATTGCCAGAGAAATTAGATAAGAGAGAGAAAAGGAATAAGGATAGGAAATGAAGAAGTTAATTATCATTATTTTCAGATGAGATGATACTCTACATAGAAGACCACAAAAACTCCACCAAAAGACTTCTAGATTTAACAACAAATTTAGTAGTGTAGCTGCATACAAAGTCAACACTCAAAAATCAATAGCGTCCCTCTACACAAACTCACTGAGAGAGCAATTAGGGAAACCACATCCTTCACAATGGCATCCAAAAAAATGAAATACTTAGGAATCAACCTAATGAAGACAGTGAAGGATCTATATAATGAAAATTTCAGTACTCTGCAAAAGGAGATTGAAGAAGATATCAGAAAATGGAAAGATACCACTTGTTCATGGATAGGAAGAACCAATATGGTGAAAATGGTCATCCTCCCAAAACTGTTATACAGATTTAATGCAATCCCAATTAAAATACTACTAGCATACTTTACAGATCTAGAGAAAACATTCCTAAAATTCATCTGGAACCAGAAGAGACCTAGAATAGCAAAGGCAATCCTGGGCAACAAAGGTAAGCAGGAGGCATCACAATCCCTGACTTGAAATTATACCACAAAGCTACTGTGATAAATTCAGCATGATGCTGGCAAAAAAGACCAGCCTGAGGATCAGTGGAACAGATTAGAAGATGCAGACACAACTAGAAACACACTCAGCAACCTTCTCTTTGAGAAATTGGCCAAACAGGTTCACAGGAAGAAAGATAGCCTCTTTAATGAATGGTGTTGAGGGCCAGGGATATAGCTCAGTGTCACAAATGCCTGCCTGGCAAGTACAAGGTTCTGAGTTCGATTCCTGGTACCAAAAATAAATAAATAGTGTTGGAAAAATTGGCTTTCCACATGCCAAAGACTAAAACTAGACACATATCTATCACTGTGCACTAAAGTCAAAAAGGATCAAAGATCTAAATATTAAAACAGAAACACTAAATCTACTGGAAGAGGATGTAGATAGAAATCTTGAAGACATAGGTGTAGGTAGAGAGTTCATGAATAAAACCCAGACTACACAGGAATACTTCGAACAGTCAACAACAGGGATCTCACCTGATTAAAAAACTTGCAAGGCTGGGGATTTAGTTCAGCGACATAAGCACCTGCTTGGTAAGCGCGAGGTCGTGAGTTCAATCTCAGTACCAAAAAAACCAAAAAACAAAAAAAAAGCTTCTGCACAGCAAAAAAAATCAACAACAAAGTGATAAGACAACCCACAGAGTGGGAAAAATTTTTAGTCAATTGTGTCTGAGATAAAAGACTTCTATCTAGAACACATAAAGAATTGAAAAAAATCAGACATCCCAAATTCAAAGACCCAATCCAAATATGGGCATCTGAGATGAACACAATTCTCAGATCAAGAAATACAAACACAAATAAATATATGAAAAATGTTCAATATCACTGTTCATTCAAGAGTTGAAAATTAAAGCAACACTGGGATTCCATCTCCCCCCAGAAAGAATGGCTACCATCAAAAAATCAACCAGTAACAAATGCTGGTGGGCTATGGGGAAAAATGAACCCTTCTCCACTGTTGGTGGGAGTGCAGACTGGTGCAACCACTGTGAAAATCAGTGTGGCAATTCCTCAAAAAAGTAGGATTAGAGGTCCCATTCCATCCAGCATTTCCCTTTCTGGGTATCTTCCCAGAAGAATTAAAAACATCGTACCTCAGCGATATTATGTGCACCCATGTTTATAGCAGCACAATTTGTAATACCTAAATCTTGGAAACAACCCAAATGCCCGTCAACTGAGGAATGGTTCAAAGAGATGTGGCATTTTTATATAATGGAGTACTACTACACCACTAAAAAGGATAAACTTGAGACTTTTATAGATAAATGGATGCAACTTGAGACCATACTCGTAAGTGAAATAAATCAGACTCACATGTGTAAACATCATATTGTCTCCCTTGTGTGAGAAATTGAAAGAGTAAATAAGGTCCAATATGTACAATAGATATTGTGAAATAAGAAATTGTTCAAGGTTTTCCCCATCTTAGACCTACCTCACCTCATGGTTTTACTCTATAAAAGTCTCTCAAAAAGCCAAACTCTTTGGCGACCAACTCGGGACCCCTTCTGTCTCTCTCTCAGACAGAAGCTTTCTTTCTCTCAATAAATATATCTTGCTCATAAAAAAAATTAAAGCTAAGAAATTGTTCAAAAGGAAAAAGGAACTAGGATGGGTGAAAGGGGAAAGGACAGAAGGGAAAAGGTAAAAAATGCAAGTCAGGTATACTATCAGTGTCTCTTAGTTCATTAAAAAGGAAGGTTTGTTCTAATATTGATTGGAGAAATTTTTATGCCCATATCTTGTACCCTGAGCAACTACTTTAAAGATAATAACATGTAATGTATTAATTATTGTTATTCTCCTATTATTTTGTTATGAAATTTTATTTTACCTTTTTTCCATTAAAAAAAATTGATTCAGGCTGTCCTGGGAAATGGGAACGATATGAAAAGGCAGTGGTAAAGGCGGAAATAGTCCAAGACAGAGAAATAATGAAAACAAAATCTGGAAGGTAGGAAAGGGAATGGTATTTTCTGGACCAAAAGGAACCTCAATGACTAGCGAGTTCAGTGCAGAATTTCAGGAGTTTAAATAGTGAGGTTTCCAAGGCCCAGGTGGAGGAGCACAAACTCAAGTCAGTAGTCACTGAGGTCGTTGAGAGTCATGTACAAGACTAAGCTGACACTGATGCTAGGATAACATTAGAAGAAAACATAGAGACAGGGTCACTATCTGAGAGGCCATGCTGTTATCCAGGCACGAATGACCAGGGCTCAGTGTAGAATTCTTTCTTAAAAGAGGAGAAAGGGGCAGGCGTGGTGGTGCACTCCTGTAATCCCAGCACTTGGGAGGCTGAAGCTGAAGGATCATCGCAAGTTCTCAAAAAGATAGAAAAAAAAAAAAAAGAAGGAGAAGGGGTTAATTTGTTAATTAAATTTTGAACTTATGGATATCTTCTCACAACATAATTATATGTTATTACACTTACTTATAAGCTGTCTCCTCTGCTACTTTCCAAGCCCTGCCAGTTGTGCTGTGAGTCTTCCAGGCCCACAGAGCCTTAGCCTTTGGTTCCCAGCATCTAGCCAATTATGAGTCTTCCACACATACTTTTAAGTGAAAAAATAAAAATAAAAGCCAGAATTTTGAATTTGGAGTGGTTGGCGGAGGTAAAACAATGAGTTTAATTCCAACTGAATTTGAGGTGAAATAGTGAGATGAAATGTGGAGTTAGACTGAAAATACAGGACTAGTAGACATCATGGCACACACCTGTAACCCCCACACTCCAGGAGGCAAAGGCAGGAAGACTGTAGATTCAAGCCCGGTTTGAGCAATTTAGTAACTTAGGTCCTGTCTCAAAATAAAAAAGGGCTAGAAACGTAGCTCAGTGTGAATGGTCCTGAGTTCAGTCCCCTGGGGGAGGAGGAGGGGAAAAGCGAGAGGGGAAGGGAAGGAGGGTGAGAGAGAGAAACAAGACAGGACGCTTCCCTTTAGAAGGAAGGCAGCCAGCAGTATAGGCCAGCAGCACAGTGTCTGTCTGGCAAGCGCACAGTCCTGAGTTTGATTCCTGGTACCAATAAATAAGTAGAAGGAAGGCAGAGTTAAATGTGGGATATGAGAAACCTGAACTGTAGTTCTCGCTCAGTGACTTTATGTTGCCTCCATGACAAGATGATTTTTTCCATCCGTTTTTTAATGGCAGATTCCCTTAGAAAGTCAAAACTAGAGAACGCTCAGATCTGCACAGCTCTAGCTGGGTGTAATCAAGAATCTCACAACATTTGTTTCTCTTAAGACAAAAAAGCAAATAAACAAAAAGTATGTAGGGCAAATGTCCCTGTTTCTTCTTAAGTTTTTTTCTTTACTTCTCTTTCCCCTCAACTTCTTCCCCTTTTCCTCTTTCATCCTGTTTCCTGTGCTGTCTTTGTCCCAACCCTGGTACTTTCAGAGACAAGCCCAGCACGCAGACAAGAGCACAAAGTGTCCTTTCAAGACAACACTCAGGTTCCTCATAGCATCATGGGTGGGGCCAGGCAGACTCAGTGTCCACTGGAGAACAATGCGGCCTTCGTCTCTGCTGCTGTGCTATCTTTTGTAGCTCTGCTTATCCGGAGAGATGTGGAGTCTTTCATAGTCTGGAAGTTATACTGGTTTTGCTTAGTGAATTCTGCTTCTGCTGTGGGAAGTAAGGTTTACAAACAAGAGTTTTAAACAGTATGTACTTAGAAAATGAAATGCTGCTTATCTAAAAGGGAAAAAAGCTAACCACAGCTGTTTTGACTATGATCTTAATTTCATCTTTTCAAATGTTTAGTCACGTCTACTTTTATTATGATATAAAAACATGAATCCCAACTGGGCATGGCGGCACATTCCTGTAGTCTCAGCACTTTCAGAGGCTGAAGCAGGAGGATCCCAAGTATGAACTCAGCTTGGGCAACTTAGTGTCTCAGGGTTAAAAAAAAAAAAA
>RJWT010032127.1:0-14199 GCA_004365215.1 Cuniculus paca | reverse complement strand
TCAGCACTTAGCACACAGGAGCTCAGAGCTTGCCTAACAGAAGTGGCCCTGCGAAATATCAGGCATGCGCTTGGGTTTCTTAATCAGTTTTTAACCTTGCTAAAGTATCTTTGGTTGGTTTGTCTAAATTTGGGGAAATTATCTCTTTCTATATAGCTTACTTGTGTTCTTTTTTCCCATTGTGACTTCAAGTATTATGATCCATGTATTAGATCTTTTCACTGAAGTCTGTATGTCTCTTATATATCTTCTGCAACTTGCCTTGCTTCAGTATTTTCTTCTGTCCAGACTAAAAACTGTCTAATCATATCTTCTGATAGGTGCAGGGTATTATTCACCCTCTCCACTGAGTTCTTAATTTCAAAATTCATTTTTATTGAGATTTTCAGTTTACTATTTCATAACTGATCATACTGATCTTAGGTAGCTTCAAGTCCATGTCTAAATATTACATTAGCTAGATGTCTTGTGATGTGTTTTTATGGACTCTTTTCTCTTGATTCTTCAATCAAATGTTCCTCCCATATGTTTGGCTAACTGACTGGGGCCCTTTATATGATAATTGGAGTCTCTAAATATTGGTTTTATTTTATTTTTATCAGGGATCTAGACCGAGAGCTCAAGTATCAAAGTACAATAATATTAAAGGGACCTGGGACTGAGATAATTCAAAGGTTGTCTTCAGTCTGTCTTCTGGATGCTGTATTTCTGATTCTACTAATTCCTCATATATATCCCTTCCAGTTTCAAACAAAAGGTCTGTATTTACTGGGGTACCTCCTCCTTGACAGTCCTGAGTTTCAGTTTTTTTCCACTTACCTAGACTTTAAGCATTTAGCTACAGATTTTTGAAATTGGCAAAAATGGCAAATGTATCAAAGGAAATGCTCTATTAAATGCTAGGCTTACTATCCTTAGTTTTTTTCCTCCAAGAATTTAGCTGTGAAAACTTCTGACAGGTTTGTGGCACAGTTGACTATTATTTATTAACTATTATCTAGCTTTGGAAATTATTCTCCCTGAACATTTTCTCCAAAGTGACCTATTTTTCTATTGATCAAAGGAGAACTCTTTGCTTCGATAGCTAAAGACATACACAATACATTTCTTAGTGTCTGTTAGTGTGACTAAGCTCCCATCAGGACTGGCAGTCCGTCTTATATGAGGTTTTTGGTGGAGAGCTCTTGCTAAATGAGATTCTATGATAATCCGGAGCTCATTAAATGTAATTCTAAGTTGCAATAGAAAGAAAAACACAAGTAAGCAACATACAAAGAGATCATTTCTCCATTTTTATTCAAACTGTCAAAAATACTTCTAAAATATTAAAATGATTATCTCAATACATTTTCTTTTTATTTATTTGGAAAGAAATATAATTCTTAGAATGTTAAGGAGTCTTGTTTGTTTCTTTGTTTGCTGACTTGCTTTGGGGTTCTTTTCTTTCTTTCTGCTTTTTTTTTCTTTTCTTTTTTTTTTTTTTGAAGCTGTCTCTCACCTTAAAACTTGGCTTGTTATTTTGTTATTGTTTTGAAATTTGAAGCTTGTATCAGCAAGCAGTCATTCACCAGGCACTTTTAAAGGTAAGGAATTATTTGATACACTGAAGGTCCAGAAATTATTCTAGTTATCATACTGGCTATAATGCACTGAAAATCAGAGCAATATTTTCCCAATGAGCTCCAAGATACCCATATACTCTCATTCACTAAGAGCTGTCTACCAAAGTCCTAACATAAGACTGCCTAACAGTTCTGATGAGGGAGCTTAACCATGTTCAATTTTACTAAGAAATGATATAAGGATAGAGTAGTTCTCATTCCCAAATGTTTTGGGACATCTTTCTTTTATCTCCACCTAGTATAAGTGAGTAAATTTATATATAACTTTATAAACAAGTACACAAAGTTTCAAGTGACAATTCCAGCATTATATCATGACTCCAAAATGCACTTTCAAAAAATTCTAATTTCTGTGTTACAGACTGTTTTCATCACTTTTATCCAATTGTAACATCCTTCTGCATGTGGCATGACTATTTTTGTAGCTAGAAAAAAATCGAGGAAGGTAACAGTATCTTGCTGGACATCTCTAGGCTTAACCTTGAAAAAGTTCAGGATCACCCATATATATTGAGTATGATGACTGAGGGTATCACTGAAATTTCCTGGGACCTCAGTTAAGAGGGAGACTAGGTTGAAAAGACTCACATTGATCTCAGACTTTTAGAAATAAAGCATTTGTGATAAGCAGCATTTCAATAGCAACTGTGGTTCACATGCATATTTTGGAATTGATCAGACTGCATTGTTAGTTGTATTATTAAGAAATATTTATATTCCACAAATGCCAGTTTAACTTCCATTTCACAGATGAGGAAACTGAATTGAGGCACTGAGATGTTAAATAATTTACAGACCATAAATTCATAGAAACTAATGGAGAAACCTTTCAAGTTTGCCCCCTATACCTTCCTATGCAGCTCCTATGCATTTCTACCCCCGCCCCTTGCTTTTATCGCCAGTTAATTTAGCCTGATCTCACATAAGCTGCAGAGCCCTGACATTCTCAGGAAGGAATTTGATCCCAGCCCGTAGATTTCCTCATATGGTTTAGAGAACATTAGAGATAATCCCCTAATCTCAAGCAAGTTGTTCTCCAATGCTTATCTTCTCATCAAATCTAATCTCCAAGCCCCATTTCCAGAACAAAAAGGCAGGCTATTCTGAGGTTCATAAGAGGAAAACCCAAAGAAGCAGCAGCAAGACACTTCCAGGCATCCACACCTCTTAGGACAAGGTTCAGTCATTTCATGTATGCTTACATCTCAAGAGTCCCTAATTAGACCAGTCCCTTAGAACTCTGACTCTCTGCTGCTAAAACCCTATGAATGTCCCAAGGAAAAGTTTCCTTAGCCTAGTACAGATGCTTCATCCTGGTTGTGCTCTGGGGCCAGGATAGCATCAGCCCTGTCAGAGCTCCTGCTCAATTCTGGGCTAGAACTTCCATAGCCTTGCTCAAGCACAGAGCTAGGAAGCAGCTCTTCCATCAGGCCAAGGGAATATGTGAAACCCTAAGGCCAAAATCCCAAATGAAAAGAGTTTTATCTGAGAATAATGGTGGTGCAGGTGCCAGAGCATGGCAAATGTACTCCCGGAAGTCCACACATGAGGTCAGAACATAAGGCATGTGTCATGGGTATTACACCAATTAGCAAATCTTTTGGACTCTGGACCTCTTTTCTCATGTTTCCAATTCTACAGTTATTCTTTTCCTAGATGTCATCTGTATGTTCTCAGTCCTTTGAATTTAACTCAACCAATATTAATCAAATATATTCCATGAGATCAACTTACAGTACATCACTGCTTTGATATACAAAGGTGATAGCACATGATCCCTGTGCCCAAGTGGTTCATAGTTCACAGGACTTTAAAATCATTTTAGGATGATAATAATGACAAATAAGAGCAGAGCCTGCAGGAGGGAAAGAACATGTCCACAGATTTGAGAGCTGTGTCACTATTTCCCAATGAGATTGTCAAGACACACTGAATCACCCTTGGTGATGTCATCTGTAATTTCCTCATTCTTTTTGATAGAAGCAAATGTAAGAGAGAATCGGGGAGAGTGCATATGTATACATATGTGGATTTGTGCCCAGAATAAAAGGATGCTAAATAGCCGTGTGTGTCATAACATGCAGGAACACACACATTCGTACCATAAACTGGGAACTACAGAACACTGTTACCAAGTGGCCACTGTCTCCATCAGTTTTTATATCAACAGTGTAAAGTTTTAGATATTCTTGTGCCCACCTACCACTCCTAGCTGATTGCTGCCTTCATGACAAAAGAAGCATCATGCGTACTATTGACTGGCTTTTTATAGTTCTATAGACCAAATTAATTATTTGTAACTGACACATGGCGAGGAGGACTGGAAGCAAAGAGCAAAAATATTCAGTACATTTCAAGTTTCCCACCTGGTTTCTCCTGACTTAGAAGGCCACCAGGCTCTGGCCTCATTTCTGCAAAAATCCTAGTGATATATCCACTAGATAGTCCTGCTGGGGCATCAGTTCAAAATTCTGTAAATTGAGCCCCCCTTGCCTGCTCTCATCCATGATAATTCTATTCCACAGTCATTAGCCTAAATGATGAGTAGTATAATCTTGACTAATTCATATTCTTCATCTTACACAGGCACTGAGTCACTAAGTCTTTAATTCCCTTCCTAGAGTGTCTCACCTAATCTACTCTATTGTCTTATTCCCACAGCAATCAAAGTACTTCCTCCTGCCTTTCTCAAATAGTTTAAAGATGAAGGTATAGCTAGATGTTTCCTGCAAAGAAAAGGCACATTGCAACCTGGAGCCTCAAAATCTCTAACACAATGACCAATTCCCTGGGAATCCTGACTTTTAAATGGGGACCATCCAAAGGAAAGAGTGTGCTTCCTGAAGTTTCTTCTCATAGGCAAGAGAAAGAGATCACATCGGGGTTCCCCATTAGGCCACCCTGAGTAGGATGAGCAAAGACAGAATACAAAGGTTGGCTCTCACCTGTTCTGCTTCTGTAAAAGGACCTATCTTCTCCTCTAAGAGCTATGGTATACCTAAAATCCCAGCCTTGGGCTTTTCTAAGAAAGGCCACTTTGTCACAAGCACCCCCTGTCCAACTCTGCCTCCACAGGAAAAAGTTCAGTGACAAAATAAGAGAAACTTCTTCTTTTCAAGGTTCACAAATCTTAGGAATAAGATAGAAAGGAGGAAACACAGAAAAAGGAGGAAGACAGAGAAAAAAGAGAAGTCCAGACAGAGAAGGAGTCACCCCTGGATGTCCATAGCAGTAAAGCCTAGGGCAGAGTGACTCTCAGCCTGGCTTCTGCTCAGTCTCCAGGAGCTGAGTTTCTACAACTTGCTGAGAGCCTGACCCAAGCCATGGAGTTCAGCCTTTGCTAGCCACATCGACCCAAGCCATTAAGATACACAGACATACTGTGTGATTAAAAAATGCATTGTTCTTCTAAATAACTTTTTAATTATTATAGTAAAAAAAAAACCCACACATTGTCATTTATCTCCCTCAAAATCTCCTTCGCTTTGTTTTATTTTTTGTTTTAATTTTTTATTTTAAAGAGAGTAAAGCCAAGTAAAATAAAACAGAATAAGGCAAATCAAAACAAACCAATGTAGGTGATACAGGACTTCAAAACAATACAAAATCAACAATGGTTACCATCATGCCCCTTCTTGTCTTCAAAATAGCTGCCTGTACCTTCAGACATAGTAAAAATCAAACAAAACAGAGCAGAATAGAGCCAATAAAAACACAACAATGAATGCAATAAAGGACTTCAAAACAAGATAATAGTAAAACCAAAATGGCTACCATAATATACTTTGCTATCTTTGAAATACCTGCCCATGCCATCGGATATAACAAAATGAAACAAAGTAAAACAGAATAAATCCCAACCAAACCAAACAATGAAAATGATACAGGACTTCAAAATAAGATAATAGGGAATTAACAATGGGTACCACCTTCAGAAGGAGATCCCCCATGGATGCCACACTGCTTACCATTATCCTCTGACCAGAAGATCAGACCACAGGCCCTAGACCTGCAAAGTTAGTGAAACACCAAGCACCACAAGCATCAATTTGCATTTCATCTCAATAGCTATCATCACAACCTGTGTTTCTCTGGATCACCCAGTTGCTTATGTGGGGGGGGGCTCTTCTTGTTTCCCAGCCCACCTGCTGAAAGGGGCTGGTGTCTGGCTGTTCCCTGGTGATGGTGGCCCGCACATGGTGCTGATTTGCAGGGAAGACTTGCTTCTTGGTGACTTCCTGTTCTCTTCCCCTGCAGTCTGCTCCCTCTACTTTGAAACCATCCCATTCATGCCACTTCCTGAAACAGTTAAAAAAGTTCTTTTTCAAAAGCATATTTTCAGGAAGTCCTTTGCAATAAGTATATTTAAGTCATAGCTGCCTCAATGTCATGAACTGATTCAAAATGTTTAGCTTTCAGGGTCATTTTGATATTGGGGCAGAACCAGAAGTCAGATGATGCTGTATCCAGTGAATAATGTGAATGAGGATGTATCTTAATTTTTAATATAAATTTTCCACCCAATTCTCATTTAATTCATATTAACCTTCATCTCAAGTCAAGGCAGTCTCCTCAGTTCTAGTCAGACCTTCCTGGAGGGCCTCTTTCCCTCCACATTCTAGCAATGCCTTTTCTTTGAATGCAAATTTAAAGACAGGCAAAGAAAAGTTGAGGAGAGTTAACTACATCCTACTGTCTACTCTTGAATACCAACACCCCTTTTATTGTGGACTTTCAAAACAGACATGTGACCTGCTGGGATCTGACATGGAGACATGGTGACATGGTGTCAGAATGATGACATAGATTCTTTTTTGAGTTTATCAGTATCAGCATCTATCAGCAGGCATCCTTTTGCTCTTAGACAACTTCCTGAGCAGAGGACTGGTATGGCAGCTCAGGCTCACTGTCTATTCTATGACCATTTGCTCCAGTAGATAAGAAGTTCATAGGCTGGACTCCTGCTTACCATATCCTATGTCTTTCCCATAACTTTACCCAACCAAAATAAGTTCACAAACAATTAATTTAATGTCCCTTACCATTGTGAGTAACAAAATTCAAGAAGAACCCAAGGGAAAACATCTTTACTTTAGATGACGCCTAGGTAGCATTTCCTGGCTCCCTCATCCCATCTTCCCTACAAATGATTTCCATATACTTCATGGAATTCAAAAAACTTTAGTGATGGGAAGACATGAACTAGGAATACAGTGTAACTTGTCAAGTTTGACACATGTTTGTAGGTATAGTCCTTGGCTTATTGATTAGATTGTCACTGAAGACTCTTGAGTGAAACGTCCTTCTTTGAAGTAAATCTATTACATATAGTCTATTCCTATTATATAAATTGGTATAACCAGATGATGTACTCTTCCAAAAGTTCAATCAGCTAAACCCGATTCAGTCTTCAACATGCTTCAGTGGGACCCCAGGGTGTCTTGAAGGAGGATTCCTTGTGTATTCTCCATCTAGAGTTGCCATCATGCTCTGGGAGAGGAGTTGGTCAACGAGTCAGTCCTATTGAAAGGGAAAAACTAAAAATTTTAAATAGAAGCCTGCCAGAATGCCTTCCAAGACCAAGGGGATGTGTTCAGACAAACCTGGTAACAGAACATTCCTTTCTTTGTGTAAGCTTATCTAACAGGTGGTCTTACAATGTAACTTCAAATGTTCTTTTGTGTAAACCAGTCTTTACTGCCTTTGTAACTGATGACCCTACAATGTAATTTCAAATAAAGTGGAACACTTCTTCCTTTGTATAACCCATGCTTTGCATAACTGATAGCCTCACAGTGTAATTTAAGAATGTTTAAAGTCCCTTAGCAATCCATTATTTCACCCAACCCTTCAATCATATGCCCACAGTTTGTGTTGTACCACTCTATTTACTTTCCCTTTAAAACCTCTGAAGCCCCACCTGGTGCAGGGCAGGGCTCTGGATCTTTGGGAGGGATCATAGTCAGAAGCCCACTGGTGTAATAAACTGCCTGCTTAACCTCCTCCATGCTGTTTGTTCCCATGTTTGGACTGTTTTCTGTAACACTGTCATCATACAATGCCTGCTCCACCTGCCAATTCTGACTCCAATCATGTAAAAGATGGGAGGCAAGTGAAGATCATGACTCATCTTCTCCAGAGGAAAGCAAAAGCAACTGCCATGGAAATATTCACATGGAAAGTCAAGGACTGGGTTAGGGGACACCACCAAGAAACTCATTTCCCTTTCATAAGAACAACTCCATTAGGTGTCTCTTTTGATTTCTGACTAATTTGTGTGATGTGTGTCCTGATCCTGGCCTGGTAAAGACCTAAGATCATCAAAATTTAGATATTAAATGGTCTGAGACTTTCCCTAACACCACATCAGATGAAAAGGTAAAAATATATATTCATTTAGGCAGATAGACTCTCCATAGTAGGTTAGTATCCTTTCCCCACAGTAAGATTGAACTTCCCACTTGGGGATATTCTTCCGTGCTACGTTTGATGTTTATTCCTTTTGTCTGAAGAAACCAGTGCTTCCCTTCAAACTCTTCTATGCTCAACCATGCCACTGCCACCTCATCTTACATTTCACAAATGCCCATTTTCATTTTCTGTAACTCTCTTCTTATGATACTATCTTGGAGGGAATTTGCAGATGATCATGCTGGTATTTGATAATATATAGGCAATGTATGTCACTTCCAGCCTAGCTCTGGGGCTAAACGGAACACAGCATCAGGAACACCCTTCTACAGAATAAAGAATGCTCCTAAAACATGTATGATTGTCCCAGCCTTACACCAGCTTCCAACGTGGAATTCCCACTCATAATTCTAGAGAATTCATCAAAGTAATTAGGACACTGCAACTATTCAAAGTAGAGTGATAGACAGAAGGAAAAAACTGATATTCTCTTACAACGTATTTGTGCCAAAGAACTAGTATGTGCCCTTAAAGACTTTCATATACTCTGATCGAAATAATGTTTATTTTAAAATTAAAATATAATTTAAACTCTGGGTTAAAAGAAACATAATACTATCATTATGTTGTTTTGGAAATGTGGGATAATGAAGATCATTTTTAAATTTATGACAGTGATTTTTCTTCGTGCTCTAAAACACGCTGTATTAGTTTACTAGAAGTAGATGGCATGATTATCATTGATGCTGTAATAACAGGTAAATGAAAAGGGATATTCAATCTATGTAAATTCACCATTTACAAATCTCAAGTGTTATGGTTATTCAGAAAGTGAAATAATGCAATTCCATCAACCTCATCATTACTGACAAATTTAAAAAAATCTTAATCAATTATTAATATAATATATGGGATTAGATTAGCCTTCACACATGCAACAGGCACAAACAGATGCCCTTTTGTACTCACCGGCTGTGATTCCTCAGTCTCACTGAGGAGGCTACATTTTTACGTCACTACTCCACCACCCAGTTTTCCGTCGCCCTATTTCTTTCCCACCCAGAACCCAGGCCTACATTCCAGATGCCATTGTATTCTCTCAAGCCAGGGCCCCAGATCCATTCTTCCATCCACACATTCCCCAACCACATCGCATCCCTGATATCAGTCAGCACAGATCCATCAGCACCCGAAGACAGAAGCTAACTATGTCAACCCTGAGGAGATCTACAAAACCAGGGCATTTAACAACCACAATAGGTGACCCCAGCCCTGCTGCCTTTGATATACTTGTTGTGCTACATCACTTAGCTCATAGAATCAGACTTCATAGTTCAGTTTTCTGTTCTTCTGAGAGGCTGTGAACTAGTTGAGAGCAGAATGTGATTAGTTTGTCTCCATATCAGTGCCCACAAAGAACACATCCAGTATTTAGGGTATGTGAGCAAAATGAACTAATAAAAGTGGAATGACAGGAAGAGGGCCTGAACTGTAGGTAATTGGACTTCCTTGAAACTTCCTGTTTCCCTTTTGTCATTCCACAAAATATGTGCAGGAAAATACTGAAAGCCTGGTCCTGAGAGTGTGATGCTGCCACCTGACTCTTGGGTGAAGACAAAGAAACATACTTGGACCACACATCATAAAACCCAGCTCAGGACAAAAGGGTTCAGGTCCTAGATACTTCAGTCCACAATCATCTCAGGAAGTGTCTCCTCCTGTCTCCACAGTGCCAGTTAAGTGTCCCTTAGGGAAGAGGCCCTGAGCTGAGAAGGTTGAGCAGACAAGTCTGTGCTTCAACAGAAACACAGGATGAAGGTGGCCTATAGGCCTATGGAGGGCATCAGCAATGTCAATGGGTAAGGGCTGGACTGGGAGAATGGGCCATGGTAGAGGTTCTTTGATGCAGCCAGTCTTAGGGTCCCTGTTCCCTACTTCACATTCCCAGAGGTACACTTGCTGTCTCCTCAAATCCTCACTGAGTTTCATCCTCCTCACAAGGCTCCAGAGGATGCCAAGTCCTGGAGGGTAACAAGAGGTTGCATGTTTTGTGCACAGAGGGTGCTGTTCACACTGATCTGTGGGACAGCCAGGGAGGGCTTGTGCAGAAGAACTGGAGACTCACCTGCAAGTCTATCTGGAGAGGAGAAAACAACCTGATTTCACTCCAAATTGACCTCCATTTGCTTTCTCCAGATCCTGACTGAAGGCTCCACTTGTTTTAGGGGGAAAGGATCTGCATCTAAACCAAAAAATGAGGCAACACTGGCTTGAACCTCTACATTGACATGTATTTTGTTTTGGTTTTATTTTGCTCAGGTTCACTGACTGCAAGATGTCCTGCCATAAAAACCAGCAGCAGTGCCAGCCCTTTCCAAAGTGCCCCTCTCCCAAGTGCCCCCAGAAGAACCCAGCACAGTGTCTGCCTACTGCTTCCTTCTGCCCTGCCCCCAGCTGTTGGGTCTGCAGTGGCCTCAGCTCCAGCTCTGAGGGAAGCTGCTGCCTGAGCCACCACGGGAGCTGCAGGTCCCACAGGTGAGGCTGAGGAGCTCAGACTCATGTGATGGTAACAGTGGTTGGCAGTCTGGGGGCTCTGGCTGTGGCCACAGCTCTGGGGGTTGCTGCTGATTGGGTCCATGAGAAAAGCAAAAACATCTAAGAAAATAAAGCTCTGATAGACAGGGAACAATCCTTGCCTGGTGAATCTTCTTTCTGTCCCCTCTTTACTGTTGAGTTGATCCATGAACACTTTAGAGTCTTCCACAAAGATGTATCCTGTCAGTCCCCTGGAATTCAGTATTTCTCTCTCCTTCATGTCCCTCTGAATAATAAAGCTATTCTTTATCTTTGCAAAAAAAATTTAGGAAGTCGCTGTTAGTATTCAACCCTATGCTACTCACTGTGGGGTGCAGAATCCTGTCTCAGAAACAGACAACTAACAGTTCCCCCATGCTGCCTCAACTCATGAGACACTTTGGAGGGATGTTTAATTGGGGCTGCTGTGGAAATTTTTGCAAATTCAAACCAGACATTTGCACAGAGTTGGGAATAAAAATGGATAGAGCCCTGGAAAGCCAAGGAAATGAGCTGCATGTGATGGTTTCAATCCTTCAGGGAATGCCTTGAAAGCTCCACCTCAGCTCTGGAAGAGAGGTAGAAGAAAAAAGTTCAGACTAAATTTGAACCTTGGTCAACAGGTTCCACCAAACTTGATGTTGCGTGGTCCTCCTGACTCAAAATGACAGCATTCACTAGAGCTGTTAAAGGTACTAGAGACTCCAAAACTTGCTTTCAATTTTTATATCAAAAGTTCAAAAATAAGAGTTAAGTATGCGGTTATTTATTTAATTACAGTCTTAAAGAGTCAGAGTTTTGAACAATCTAAGGAAAAGTTTTATTATTTTTTTTAATTTTTATTTTGAAAAGAACACAACCAAACAAAATAAAACAGAGTAGTCAATCACAACAGAACAATGAACATGGTACATGACTTCTAAACAGGGTAAAAGACAATCAATAATGCCTACCATAATTCCTCTTGTTATCTGCAATATAACTGCCCACACCATCAGGGATAAATAAAATCAAATGAAGTAGAACAAAATAAAACCAGTAAAAAACAAAAACAAAATAAAACAAACAAAGCAGAACAGTGTAAGCAATACAGAACTTCAAGATGCTAGTAAAACAGCAGTGGCTACCATAATGCTTCTTGTTATCTTCAGAATAGTTGCCTAAACCTTCAGACATAATACAATCAAACAACACAGAATAGAGCAAAATCAGTCAAAACAAAACAATGAAAGCAACACAGGGTTTTGAAACAAGATAATGGAAATCCTCAATGGATTCAATTATATATTTTGTTATCTTTAAAATAGCTGTCCATGCCATCAAGTAAAATAACATCAAACAAATCAGAATAAAAAGAAACTAATCAGAACAATGAAGACAATATGAGTTTCAAAACATAATAATAGATTAACTGTGGCCACTTCCTTCCCTTTTTAGATAATTCCTCCCCTTCAACTTTCCCAACATGTATTGTGCATTTTGGATCCCACTAACTCCTTTAGTTTGTTATACTAGGGAGACAACACAAAATTCACCCATGTGCCTCTGAACCATTTCATCCATGAGCAGGATCTCAAGTTGTCTCCATTTACCTACAAGAGCCTTGAGGTTATCCTCCTTTATAACTGAGTAGGTTTCCACCCCCATAAAATGCCATGTCTTTCTTATCTATTCTGCAGTTGATGGGCAAGTTACCCCTACTTCTTTTTTCTGGCTCCCTGTCACATAGGGCATTGTTCTCTCTCCTTTGACTTTCAGTCTATGAATTTTCTTTCTAGTTAAATGTGTTTCTTGTATAGAGCATATTGATGAATCCTGTCTCCTGATCTACTCTGCCTGTGTTTCTGTCTATTGGTGCATTGAGGCCATCTACATTAATAGTTATAGCCCTCTTGCACTGCATTGTCTCTGCTATGCTATTTTCCTGCCATTGGCTCCCCATTTTTCCTCTCCATTCAATTGACCGGCCCCACTTGGTGGTCCCCCTCTGCCATTGTTCCTGAGATTGTGGTCCTTTATATCTGTCTCTAGAATGTCCTTTAGTATTCTTTGTAGAGTTGGTTTGGTGGTCATGAATTACTTGAGTTGCTCTTTGTCATGGAAATATCTTGTTTCTCCATTAATTTTGAAAGAAAGTTTTGCAGGTTCCACCAGTCTGGGTTGGAAGTTGTTTTCTTTCAGGACTTGCAATACTTCACTCCAACCTCTTCTTGACTTGATGGTTTGTGTTGAGAAGTCTGCCGTGATTCTGATGGATTTTCCTTTATAGCTGATCTGTTTCTTTTCTCTAACAGCTTTTAATATTCTGTTCTTGAGTTGAATTTCTGGGATCTTGATTATTATATGTCTGGGTATAGATTTGTTTTGGTTATGGCTAGCTGGAGTTCTATATGCCTCACTTATTTGAATGTCACTTCCTTTTCCTGTGCTTAAGAAGTTCTCCAAAATTATTCCTGTATGTAGGGTCCTGATATCACTTGTCTGACCCCTGCTTTTTCACTCACATTTTTAATTCTTAAATTATGTTTCTTTGAATTGTCTTGCAGCCATCAAATTTTTACTTCTTGATTCCTTGTTATTTTTAAGAGATCTTTCCTTTCATGATCACAAGCTGCAAATCTGCCTTCAAGGTTTGAAAGTCTGTCTTCAGTTTCTTTCAAGTGGTTTTGCCAGCTTTCAATGGAGCTTTAAATTTTCTGGATATCTCTTTGAATTTGTTTCATGCATTCTAAATCTCTTTTGTATTGTTCATTCATGGGTTCCCTCATTTTCCTATGCACCTCTATTTTTTTATCTATGTCTTCTTTAGAGGTGCTTAGTAATTCTTTTATTATGTTTTTCATTTCTTCTTTTACCTGGGGTAGTATTTCTGTTCTAATTTCTCTTATAGCTTCATGAAGTTGTCTCTTTACTTCAGTTGATATCACTTCAGACATTTCACATGTGCAACTCCCAATCTCTTCCATTTTTACCTCTCCTCGACTTGCGCTGCTTGGGTTGGATGCAAGAGATTGCCATTTCCTTCTTTGTCTTGACATTTTCCTTGTTTCTTCCATACACATGGGTAGTGTGGTCCCAGGCACTTCTGGCTTTGGCTACAAATTCTCTGAAGTGAGACTACTTGGCCCTTCCAGCCAGTGCTAGCTACAGGTATCTGATGGTGGGCACCCGTGCTTCTTGAGTAAGCTTGGTACTGGCCCACAAGGGCCCTTGGAGTTTGCAAGGGAGCAGAGCCAGCCAGGGCTTGCAAACCTATGCTAGTTAGGAATCTCTGCGATGTTGTCTGGAACGTGCATTGGAGTGGAACTCAGTCCAAGCAACTTCTGCAGGTCCAACCCCAACCTGGAGGTGCTGGAAGCCCGGCAGCAGTAGTGGCCCCAGGCTTATCCTGCCTGACTCCAAAATGTGTCCCAGCCAATTGCTCTCTCCCAAAGGGGAACTGAGTCCCCCACGCACCATCAGCCAGAGCAGACCTCAGTGTCCACAAGCTGTCTTCCACCACCACGCCTCACCACAGAGATCTCTGGACTTGCCACCACCAGTGCTACCATGACCATGTATCCCCAGGCTCAACAGCCTGTCTCTCAGGGTG